>JAJOOS010004306.1:0-21599 GCA_029582725.1 Solanum chiquidenum | reverse complement strand
AACTTACAATTTACAACCCTAACGATATCCTATGTGGTTTTCTAGCATAATGAGTATATTGGGAATTGGTTGATAAGGTTGATAGCGGATTGGAGTAGGGAAGTAAGATTCTGTAACTAGAATTAGCACCAGCTAACAATTTTATTATTTAAGCAGAAGGCATAAATTAGCAAAGCAACAACCAAATGACCAGAATAAGTTGATGAGCAACTTACTGTGTGAAACAAAAACAAGCTACATACAGCACATAGTGATTACACACATAGAACTCCTTTATTTTTTGATAACCGAGAAATCCATCGGTCCCGCCCTTTGGAACATAGAACTCCTTTTTAAAGGAGCAAATTGGAAAAATTCACCTAAACAATTGAACAGCAGGGAATAACACATACACATACTCTCTCAGTCTCTCTCTCCCTCCTTTTTTTGGGTTTTATACTATGAGTAAGCAGAGATACTACTACTACCTGCATAGACGGCGGCTTGAGTTGAGCTCTAAGATCACGAACTGCAGACTAAAACATTTACCAGTAGAAAAAGTAAGAAGAAAGAATTGATCAGCACAAAGTAAAGAGAAAACAATGAATTGGATTATACATTTCAAAACAAATGCAACTAAAGATAAAGGAAAAAACACCCAATACGACATGCTTTACAAGAAAGGATTTAAAAAACAGCACACTCAACATTCAGCAACAACATTTCATTGCCTTCTTACTCACCCTCACCCCAAAAGAAGAAAGACGTGACATCTGATCAGAGGTCCTGTCAAGGATAAAACTACATTTTATAACATAAGGGCATCTCTAGTATTGACTAGCAGTAGGTTTTTGGTTACCCTAATATGTAGGTTGCAAGCTTCATTGCACACCATAAAGATGAAACATTTTCTCAGAGTAAAGTACAATATACAGTTGGCAACTTAGATAGAATCCACAAACTCAAATTTCAATTTCTTAGTGAAATCATTATCTTTTGCTCCATATAGTTTTCTTGCACGGTTGCACCATACAGTAAGATAACATGTTTAAATATCCTGCTCAATTTTGTTGAGATAGCCGCAAAAAAAAAAAAAATGTATACAAGATAGTTCAAAATTAATATGTAATAGAGGCAATCTATCATTTGATGGCCATGGACAACTTTACCTTCAACTCTGCTATCTCCTGCTCTCTTTTGGCAAAAGTTACAATAAATGCAGCCTCCTTTTTCTTTGCTCTTTCCAACTACAGATTGCAAAGATGAGATAATGCTTAGAAAAAAAATCAATAATATTTAAGCAATGAACAAATAAAGAGGAATAATAATTTTTAAAAAAAACCTGTTCACGCAATGACTCCTCAGATAATCTGAGGTTCTGAAGATAACTGATCACAAACTTGGGTTCTGCAAATAAGCACACAGTTAATTCTCTTCATAATTAAAGTAACTCACTCCATCTCAATTAACATGAAAGATCTTTACATTAAAAGGGTGGCCCCAAATGTTGAACATGAATGATAACAGATGGATTTATTGGGCATCCTATGTCTCTTTTAAAAAAAAAATAACAGATGGATTTTAAACAATTCAACTTTAAGCAGTGATGTGATGGTGGAAGCATCACACTAGTCTACTATTATTTAAAAAACAAAGTCAAACTTTCCCATATAACTCCAAATCCTTTCAAAACCATATCATCTATCAAATGGGACAGAGGGAACTAAAATATGATTATTAGTTTTAATGATGTAGGACTCTCAAACATACAGCAGCAATGGGGAAAACACGAAGATCAAGAAAAGACGAGAAGAAAAGGAACAGGATTTTAAGTGACTGTACAGAGATAAAGAAAAGGAAAATACCAGGTGTCATGCCAGGAGGTATGAATGGCTCCTTTTCAAATGCAGAGCGCCACTTTTGTATTTCAGATTTTGCAGATTCAAGTTCTGTCTGAAACAAGATAGACAGTTAATTCAGTAATTAGTTTTAAGAGATTTCAATCAGAATTTTGGTCATTCAACAGCATGATTCAGGCACTATTAAGTGTGGTGCAGTTCCAAAAGGCCCCCACACAAAGTTTGAACAAATTAGGGTATGCATAAGAATCAAGCAAGGGGTGTAAAACATCAAAAGAAGATTACAAACTGTGAAATTAGAAATCTTAGCCCCTCGGACATTTTAAGACATGAGTAGCAGAGTCAACTTGAAGGTTGGAAAGGGAAGACAAATTTATGCTAATAGGTAGACAGTAAATCATCACCATCCAGCCAACATGTTAGTTAAAGCATATTATTATCTGATAAGCAAAGGAAGAAAGAGATTTTATCCTATACCACAAAAGCATCAAAAATGAATTCAGGAATGATTTGAGTGAAGTATCACAGAAAATACAAAACAACTACCCATGAAA
The DNA here is from genome assembly GCA_029582725.1 of Solanum chiquidenum. Taxonomy (NCBI): domain Eukaryota; kingdom Viridiplantae; phylum Streptophyta; class Magnoliopsida; order Solanales; family Solanaceae; genus Solanum; species Solanum chiquidenum. The sequence continues at coordinate 19,207 of JAJOOS010004306.1, read as the reverse complement.
GATACTACATGTGCTTACTTCAGTAACTCATGTGGTATTAAACAAGTCCAAGGACAACTTAGGAAGTCCACCATTAACTGGTGGAATGTGAAAGGTAAGAAAGAGGTTCATGACTGCATACTACAGTCCCTTCCAATTGTGATATGTTGGGAAATTTGGAAAAATAGATCTAAGGCCAGATTTGATGATAAAAGGATGTCACCTTGGTAAATCATTCAGCAAGTTAACAACCTCATCAATTTCCCGAATTAACCCTCCCTGATTCTTGGATTGGAAAATGTTATATGATAGATAAGGTGAAACCAATCATTCATTCTAAGGCTGTTTTTTGGATTAAACCTTTCTCATTTTTGGATAAAACTCAATGTGGATGGTTGTAGTAAGGGAAATCCAGGATCAGCAGGTGGAGGTGGTATAATCAGGGATCATACAGGGCGCTATGATTCAGGCCTTTGTTGATTACCATGGGCATTGCAGTAACAATATGGCTGAAGCCAAGGCCATGTTGAAAGGGGTGACCATTTGTTTGGAGGCTGGACTTACTAATGTTATAGTTGAATCTGATTCTCTCCTTATTATCGACATTCTCAATGGGAATCTTAAGCCACCCTGGCAAATCAAGCAGATTACTGAGCAAATAGTTAACTTGTCTTGTGCTGGAAACTTTGTTTTTAAGCATATTTTAGACAAGGCAACTCTACTGCTGACCTCCTTGCTAACATGGGAGAAGAATCTAAAACTTTTTCTATCTTCACTGAAACTACTTTCCTACCTTTAAAGGTTAGAGCTTCATTGGAGATTGAATTTGATGGACTCCCAAATTTCAGATTTAAGAAGAAGAAGAAGTTCACTATTGATGTCTGCTGACTATTATGAGCCTTTTTTGGTGATTAGCAATAGGTATATAGTATCTAGCTACTTAGATGAGTCTCATACCATCAGTCACAATGATACTCACCAGAATACTCTTTTTTTGTTGTACTCAAATGTCTTTAAAGGTCAATTTTATCAACCTTCACAATGCTACTGAGGCTAAGGTTTATGTCCTCCTCCGTGTAATTATTATTTTTGGTAAATATACAGGTTAGGAGTCTTGCCTAAACTCCTCCATCAGTTAGATGGACCTTTGGGGAAAAAAATCAAAACCCTATATAAACATTGAATATTAACTGAGAGAAAGTATGTTACTCCAACATACCATTCTTATCAAAAACAAAAAATATATATAATCCAACATACCATAAGCAAAAAAAAATAGAACATGTAAACTTCTAGACTCTGATAATTAATATAATATTTAAAAAATCATACAGCATGAATACATAATGCTGAAAAAGAGGATAACAGATTATTTTGGATATAACCATGGAAATCAAAAAACAAAAATGAAAGATGATAAACACCTGAGATGATGCTAGGGTATCCTTACAGTCCTGTAGACTGCAATAACAAAGCACAAAAGACAGTGAGAAAGTGACTAAACATAAGCAATTAAATCCAAAAACGTTCACAGATGTGCAACAAGCGTCCAGCTATCATACCTCTCGCGAAGAGACAAGATCATCCCTGTTGCTGCACCAGGTGCTGTTTCTTCTACTTTCAACAAATTACCCTATTATTGAAAGAGGTAAATGATAAATATTGACCTAAGACTGCCATACTAATAGTCCCTATTCTAGTTGAAAAGAATCACAGATCAGTCAAAGTTAAATATTCTTGAAGGATTTAAATCCTTGACAGTATCAAAAAGTGCACTTAATTATGCTAAACAATTCATGATGTCTCAAAAGAAGCATATCACATAAATTTTAACTAAGAGAGTGCTTATGAGCAACCCACTAGCCATGTATCCCATGATTGGTTTGCAAGTATGGTTTACAAGACAAACTTAAATAAGAATAAATAAACAAAACACCTTTTTAGAGCCAAAAATATCGTCCTCATCATCGTCAAGGTCTCCAAAGCTTCTCTTGGTACCTAAAATCACTTGCAATCAAATAATATACTCAAAAGCTTGCAGTAAAGATGACAATGGCGAAGAATTAGCAAACCTGAACGTCTAGTGGCGGCGAAATCTCCACCAAAATCGAGGTCCTGATAATTCCCCCAAAACGAAAATTCTTCAACATTATAGTATAAAGGATGTACAAGTAATTACTATTAGACAAGAAAACCCTAGAAATTGAAAAGCAAAAAAAGAACTTACATCGTCCATGTGATTATGAGACGCCATTGATGGAATTAATTCAACAAGCTTTTAAAGTTCAATTTGGAACCCTAAATATGTTGAAGAATGAGGAGGCTTCAGTGAAGAGAGAGCGGGGAAGGAAGAAGAATGATTTGCTGCATCCGGGTTTAAAGCTTAATTCGCAAAACCGAATTTATTTCATTTTAGACAAATAAAATCAATTAACCTAATTTAAGCAACATAATCTAAATTATTTTTTATTCCTTACGAGTACTATTTTTTCTTTTGATTATTTCGAAATTAACAAAGCATTAAAACATTGCTTTAACCATAGTAGATTAAATCACTTTTTGGCTTCAAAATATGAATTATTCAAATATGGAGAAAAAAATTATATATATAGAGAAAATAATGAAATACTTATGACTTAACTACGAAAATTAGGAAAAACAAGTGCTAAGTCAATTTATTTTTTTTACTTCAACATATATAAATGTATATATTTTTGACATTCATCTTAGTTGTAAAAGTTTAGATTGCTAGAGATGATAATTTGAGAGAGAAAAAAAATACTATGATAACTTTGAATACTTCTTTAAAAATTCAAAAATGTACGGAACTTCCTTATATATTATAGGAAAAAGGCTCAAATATATCATCGGACTTTCAGAAAAGACTCATTTATGTCATCCGTTAAAAGTTTGGCTCATCTATGCCATTACCGTTTAAGAAAAGGGTCATTCATGCCATTATTTTTTAACGGTGGTTTTGCAAAACCATTTTTTACACGTGGCCAATTATAATTTGGCAACGTCATTATTTTTTTCATAATAAAAAAATCTAATTTCAGAATTTTAATTATTTATTATAAAAAAATAATGACGTGGCCGAATTATAATTGGCCACGTGTAAAAAATGGTTTTACAAAACCACCGTTAAAATGTTTGTTCAGAATTTTAATTTTTTATTATAAAAAAAATAATGACGTGGCCGATTTATAATTGGGCACGTGTAAAAATAGTTTTGCAAAACCACCGTTAAAAAATAATGGCATGAATGAGCATTTTCTTAAACGGTAATGGCATAGATGAGCCAAACTTTTAATGAATGGCATGAATGAGCCTTTTCTGAAAGTTCGATAGCATATTTGAACTTTTTCCCTATATTATAACATGATTTTTTTTTATTTATCTTAGAACTACCAAAATCATTGAGTTATCAAAAAGTCATTTTCCTGGCCTTCCCTCGCAAAGAGCAGGGGCATTTTAACTCAAAATTAATGGAACTCGATAAGTGAATTTGATATTCCAGCTAGTACATTTTCTCTAAACACTTTTAATTCCAATCTAGAGTATCATGATTTGATAAGACTGAAACAACTCTACTGTGAGACATTGTACGAAGAAACTTTATAAAGCCAAACTTGTAAAAACAAATTGATTCAATTAAAGTTTCGGTGAACTAGAGGAAAAATACTTGACATGACCTTAACTATCTACCACTCTCATCTATAATTACCTCGACCAAATCCCTAAAATACAATATAAAGTAGGAATTATGTGATTAATGGCTGGTAAAAGACTCACTTATATCATTAATAATAATAAGAATGGTTAATAATAATAAATAAAAGTAGGGGCATTGAATTTTCCAGGGCTAAAAACAAGAGCTTCATTGGCATAGGGGGAGTCACCCTTGTTTCTATCCCATCCATAGCTTCAGAACTCTATCTTTACCACCAGATGCTACTTTTTCGCCGTCTGGACTCCAGTCAACCGCAAAAACCTTCCAAGTTCAGATAGCCAAAGTTATCTAAAAGTTCTGTAGAGAAATAGACTGAAAATGCCTGTGGCAGAAGCTTACCTCATCAGCATGGCCGGGAAGGTCCTGTTTCAATTTTTTGGTCCGGATATCCCAAACCTAAAGACAGGCATGAACGGTTTCTTAATAACTTGTTTTTAACAGGACACGAACCAAGAGTAATGCAAACACATACCTTCAAGGTTGAATCTTTACTCCCACTCAAAAGGAGCCTACTGTCGGCTGACCAGCTGTGCAAAACAAAAGGATAGTAACTAATGGTTGACTGTTAAATGACGGAATATTAGCTATATTGCAGATTCTAACCTTATCTGATAAACAGGTCCAACATGACCTCGGAATGCAGCAACAAATTTTCCTGTGGTTCCATTCCATAATTTTACTGACTTATCGAATGAGGCACTTGCTATCCATTGACCATCCGGAGAAAAATAAACGTGATTAACCAGCTGCAAAAATTGAAATTCATGGTTTGATGCTTAGAAAAAAAAATGAAGGCCATGTTCACCGTCAAAACACACATGCACATGGAGAAAAACCATTCTTTACAGCACAGAAAGATTGTTATAACCTGTTGATGACCTGTCATGCGAGTTTTTGGGTGCTTGCTGACAGCAGGCTCCCATAGAAACATTGTGAAATCATCTGATCCTGATACCAACCTCTCAGGGGCATTACCTCTCATTTTGTTGTACCTTTCAAGTGCTACCTGGCGATGAAACAAGAGCAATGTTAAGTACTGTGAGGATGGAGAAATTACAATTTGGAGCAACTAAATAGCATCAAAGATTTTCGTTCTTCTTCTTTTGCTCTTTGCCTCTCGTTGGTGTATACTCTTGCCCTGCCACCTGCTAAATGAGAATATGGGATTCTTCGAGATCCACAAGATATATGCATGCATAATCTCAGTAGTTGAGGAAAGCGGAAGGCAAAAGATAGAAGAACCCCCTAAATTTTAGGTTTAGACCCATTTCAGTGAAAGACACCCGATTTACTTAACTTCCATCTGAGTTCCAAGAGTCAAAACAGTGAGGTTCTTTTTCTCTATATGTTAGAGAGGCCCCCAGCTTTTGTACCTTTCTATTTGTTCCCATCGCTTTCCTATCAAATCCTCATATATATGCAGAGCTTATGTTTTTGTTGATCATCAACAGAACTGAAAAGATAGATTTATCCTTTTTCTAGCTGGCATCTCTATTAAGGATCTCTTCGGTCACCCTAGCTTTTTAGCAAAATGTAGAAGGTACAACAAAAGGAGGCAAACAATCTTGTACGAGTTGCTTAATTGAGAGAAAATCTCACCTCTGCAAATGTTTCAAGTACTGAGCTGGCACTCACTCAAAAAGGAAACAAACAATCTTGTACGAGCTGCTTAAATGGTAGATATCTCAATTCTCACCTTTGCAAATGTTTCTAAGGACTAAGCTGCGAGTTGCAAAATTATACAGCCTACTATTGCTCTAAAAGTTTACTATGTTCACTATTATGTCAACATCTAGTCTCATAAGAAAACTGAAATAATAGTTGCTAATTATTATCTGACATTGAAGTTTTTTTATAGGAATGAAATGGGTTCAAATGATAGCTAGGATCATATAGCAGACACCAACGCGCTTGGAATTGAGGCAAATTCATCAAATGTCATACTGCAGCACTCCCAGACTGAGGAGGTCGTTGAACTAGCCTAATGGATCATGGATGAGATGAGCTCAGCTTGTATATTTTTGAACATCAAACCTTCCTGTGACTTCTCACTCTCACCATAAGTTTTGAGTTATTATACAAAAACATTTCACGCTTCCACAGCAGAGTATCTCCATAAGGATGTGTGGGGGTGAAGTCTTAATTTAATCCAACTAAAGTTGATAAAAGTGAATCCTTGCAATATTGAGGGCAAATTAAATTAAGCACATAAGAAGCTTTGGGACTAGGAATACCAAAAGATTACCTGTTTCATTTCCTCAGGAGATGCGAAGTGTTTATTGGTGTGATCAAAAGCTCCACTTCGAAGAACATATTCAGTGCTCAGTGCTAGAGAATTTACCCAATGTCCATGACCCTGCATAGCATGAAATGGTAGGAGCATAAATAAGAAACTACCCATCTAGTAATAATTTCCAGGACATCTTACTCCATGGGAGGCGAGAAACTCCACTTTTCATATATGCGCATCCACTAGCTTCAAAATCTATAGGAGTACACCTATTCCACCTTAGACCGAGTGTTGCTTAAAATGAAATGCAATGATGCTCAAAAATTGTCCACATGTCACAATGGACTACAAAGACAAATGATAGCATATCACAAGCCTCACTTTTGAGCAGCCAGAAAATTTCCTTTCTACTTCAAATGTAAATTGAAAGAAAGCTTCACAGGGATTCAAGGAATTACAGAAAGCCCACCAAGCACATACCAACCTCACTAAATACACTATACAGGTGATGAATAATAATGCAAAGTCACGGCACATGCATGAGAGCAGTTGAAAAGTCCCACAATAATCAAAAGTTATAGACTTCACCTTCAATTCCCGTATTAGCTTCCCCTGCGTGGTTTCCCATACCTTGATTGTACAGTCCTGAGATCTGGAATATGAACTAGCAAATGTTACTAACACCATATCAAAGATATCTTAAACTAATATCTAGGTTCAACGGCTCGTTCTCTCTCTGTGTATACACACACACACACACACACCACCCCTCCCACACACACAAAAAAAAGGAGAGAACTATGCACCAAAGGAAACAGCAAAAGTTCAAGAAATAGATACATCAAGTGGGCCAATCACAGTAAGTTGATGCTCGCCACTGAGATCAATATACTACACAAATGACAACAATCTGTAAAGTGAAATGCTCTAAAGAAATATACCCCGTGTATATAACTCCATCTCCACCCCATTTTACACATGTTATTGCAAGTGTATGGCCAGTGAGACAAATGAGACACTTCCTTGTGGTAACATCCCATATCCGTGCATCACCATCTTTACTTGCACTTACAAAGCGGCGACATGGAGCACTGAGGTGTACAGGTTCCCAAGAAATACCAGTTATCCATTTCTTGTGGCCCTGCAACATGATAAGGTCAGATCAAACTCTTCAAAGAGTTTCTCTTGAACAGTTCACAAAGCAATACAGCAAGTCAAAACGAGCCAATTACTTTGGCATCAGGGACAATTATTTCGATAAAAGCAACAAAGGGAAGATGTGCATGTCACACAAAAAGCCACGACTTAAGTCAAGAAAGACAGAATAGAGTACCTAGGTGTAGTTTCTTAATTCAATTAATTCAAGGCCTCTTTACTTGTATATCTTCATAGGGGTATACGTAGGTATTACGAAATAAGAATAGAAGATAATGTCAAAATTAAAAAGGAAGGAAACATGAAAAGTTTGAACTGGGCCACTTGGGCAGCATTCAGCAACCATAATTTGACATTGCAGACACTCATAATGAAAATACAACTAGAGTAATCAATGATTGATCAAATTACGCATATACATCCTGTGGCATCTACTTTGCATGGTTCAATTGAGGATTCACCTACACTCCGAATTCTAGCTACCAACAAACATAAGCATATTAGCGAATAATACCACCTATAGTGGGCAATAATGCTTAATTCACGATAACTCTCAAGTTGGCAGTCATGAGCGTGAAGACTTTCAAACATTTTTCAAGAGCTTGAGGAACTTTTAAGAGAGCCATCCAAGAGGATTTGAAGGCCGACAATATGCTTAAATAGTTATTTACAAGGCGCAAACCAAGACTTATGGGATTTACAAGGCACGAACAACGGAACAAGGCCCACCTTCTATATGGGATGGTAGTACAAATGATGGGATAACATAATCCCAGGATTAGCCAACACCTCAAACCAAACATGGGATAAAGTTAATCCCAAATTTAATCACGAGATTATTATCCTTATCCCACTACTAAACATCCCATTAGTATAAATAGTTGTCATAAGGGTTTAGTTCATTAACTATGTTTGAATTTGAATTTGGATGATTGAACCTTGTGAGCGTAAAAGGGAAGAACCCTAGTATCTCTCCATTGAATCTCCTTAGATTCTCCAAGCCCCTAGGTAAGGATTTCCATGAATGAGTCAATTCTCTTCTCCTACGGATTAAATCTAGTAATTGACTGTTAATTTAAATTATTAGATGGTCCTTTTTTCCTTTTTTTGAATAAAAAAAACAGATATTCCTTTCTTTCTTCAATCTACTCCTATTAAAATCTTTTCTCCCTAATTTTCTATCAAGCTCTTGTATGCTTATTTGAGTTCCTTACTTCCTTGAATTTGGTTGCTATCACTTCATCAATATTCAACCTGACTAATAAGTTTCCTTACTTAGCACAAAAAAAATAAAAAATGGAGCCCTTCAACAGATACACTATTTGTACAGACAAGTGACTAAACTTTAATAACACTGGAGCTCATTGCTAGTAGATTATCCGGATTCTATCTTCATCCGGGAAAAAGAAAGATTATCAGGATTTATCGTAACTGAGGCACAATAGACAGCAGTTAACAAGGAAAATGCTGTTTTAGCAGGGATCTTGACCCATAAAGCCTAGCAGGCAAAAACACATCAAAATCCATATTTCTACAATCTCAATAACTATATAAAAACAAGTCTGAGATGACTTACAGTAAGCGGATTCCCTAAAGGCTTCCCAGTCTGAAGGTCCCAACAGATAAGTTCGCCAGCCTTGCTTCCACTAACAAGATGCTTACCATCTGGCGACCATGCAACAGAAAGAACCCAATTTCTGTGCCCTGAAACAAAGAGGATACATAGAGTCACTATTCATTCATAGACATTATTAAACGAAATATTGGTAAGACCATGATTCGGCAACTTTGGCAAAGGGAACAAGCAGCATTGACAGAATTATACGCTTTAGAACAGAAAACATGTTTCTTTTCACTTTTCTTTTTGTTGGGTAGCAAATGCAATATATTTGGTTATACAGGTAGCTTGCAGACTCATAACTAGTATTTGATGCTGAAATTTCAAAAATGAAGGAAAGAACAGGTAATCCCTGCAGCATTTGAGGCATAAGAATAGAATAAGCAGAACTTTACAGAGAAATAAATGACCTCACAATCCAATGTTAAAACCACTTCGGAAAGTTAACATACAATATCATCTGACCAGATGCATGATAAATGACCAGTGCCTAAGATGCATTCAAAGTAACCAAACTAGGATTTAAACCAGAGAGTATGAGAATGTTAAGGGAGGTCCAAATATCCAAGTATTTATCCCAGCATATTAAGAAGTTATCATTCTCATAAGTGATAATCAGCTAAATAACATCTTGTAAGAGGATACACTTAAAGACCTTTATCATTCAGTTCCTATATTTTACTTAAGATGATAAATGAAAAGCTGAGACTGCAACTGATGCCTATGAAACTTAGATTCAAACCTTGACATGTAAACAATGGTGTCTGGGTATTTAGATCCCACAAACGAACTGTAGTGTCACCAGATCCACTTGCCAACTGTCGTCCATCAGGACTGAAGGCAACTGAAAGAACAGCTTCAGTGTGACCTGCAAGCACAAAACCCAAACTGATTAAAGCAAATGTGAAGGTTCCAGGGTGAGATGAGCAGCTGTCAAGTACAACGTAAAAGAAAGATTAAAAAGAACACCAAACAAAGGTATACAGAACACAGATAATGACAAGCCGAGAAATGTCACTCAGTCAGTACAAAAAACAGAAGCGCATATGAATTGGTTGAGATCACCGAAAAACAAGACTAAATAGCTTATTGCATGAATCAAATGCCTCTCAGGTGGAAAATAAAATCCCGACTGTAGAACATATCAAGCATAGAAGTTCATGCAAGGGGGTTTGCACATTCACTCATAAACATATCAAAACTCCATTGTTTTGGCAACTACCCACCACCAACACCATTTATTTTTTAATTTTCAATACCTTCCCCAAAATAATGGAAATGTCAAGGGGCAGGTAAAGAGGAGGGTTTTTCTCTTTTTGTGAAGCCAAACCAGATGTTTCTTCCCTGATATGTTTCTCCACCCTGTATTATATCCCTCTTCTGGTATTATTGTTCATGCTTTGCTACCCCCCCCCCCCGTTTCTCTTGAGTCGAGGGTCTATCGGAAACAACCTCTCTACCTGAGGTAAGGACTGTGGTTGTGTACACTTTACCCTCCCCAGACTTCGATCCCTTACGAAACGATCATAGCCATTGAAATTCTGGTAAATGTCTGTAGGCTTGGATCCCTCACCCCACCCAAATAGTCTACATAAATTCCCTCGTACCAACAAAGCTTGTTGGAGCTGCTCGCAAACTCATTTGAGATTCTCCTCATCGATCTTTAGTTTGCTCATAAAGAGCCTACTGCTTTCAACAAATAAGAACCATCCATTGATGCTCACACTAATGTCTATTAAGTCCAACGATGGAAGAACAATCTGTTTTCCATAACAGAAGATTAAATCAGAATAAAAAATGCACATTTCCCAAGTAAACTGGTAGACAGAAGGAAGTAAAGAGGATATTATTCTCTTTTTGATACTGGGGTAAAAAGGAGGATTATGGGATTTCCCCTTGTTTGATAAGGAAATACATGAAAATGTGAGGTAAAGTGGAGGTTAAGAATCTCAACCATATCAACCTTTCCTAAGCCCTTCTTTTTGTGTCTCTTCATCTATTCCAACGACTAATAAATAAATCCTAGCCACTCCATCAGAAAGGTAAAATTTGAACTTCCTCTCTCACTTTATTCTTTCCCTTTCCATCTTGGAACCAAACACAGTGTTAATTCTTAGATTAGCAACTGCTCAAAGTAATCAATCCGCACAGCAGTTCCACCTAAACTAACCCACAACATAAATTCTTTAAGCTGCAGTATCAATTACCAGAGTAAAAGGATCACGAGGAGAAGATGCTCAGTAGCATAATGACAAGAGAAGTGAATAATTTTGTACCAGCAATTGTGGCCGAACAACGAGTGACAGGGCGGATTCGAAACACTGCTTGTGGTTGATAAACTATTGTCAAGACTTTTTCCACAGACACTGCAATGAATTCACCAAAGTATCTCCATCAATAATTAGCAAAATAAACATTTCGATTACCACTTATAAGCTCCATAACATTACAACTCTACTACACAATTTACCTTTATTCTTCTCTAAGTATGATCCAAGCTGCACCACAAGCTCTTCGTCTGAGATATAAAATGCATAAGGCAACTTTTCCTCCTGAAAAACTCCGAAAATTCCCATAGTTACAAGTCAGCATGAAAATTGACACTTATGAAATGATATCTAATACACCATGATTCCTCGTAGTCGTAATTCTCTAGAATCTCCTTGTTTACTAATCATTTTGATTCAATTTGAACTATGAAAGCAGTCTAGTTAATAGAATTGTTTATTCTTTAATTTCCTTGGTAATAATATTAATCTAAATAGGTTGAACTCAAATAAAAATAGAAAAAAACATTGAAGTTCATCTTGCTTACATTGCTGAGAAGCTTATTGACGACTTGATTAAGCTCTTTTGGACTAGCGTTTTCAGGGAGGTACAAGGCGGCACCCAACGGATTGCCTTCTGGGTCTGCCAACTGACATATGACACTGTTTGTTGCTTCTCTCTCTGCCGCCGCCGCAGCTTCCACTTCCACTTCCATCGTTTCTGCCATTAATCTTCGCTTACAAATTTTTTGGTTAAGACTACTTTTGACTCTTAAGAGGAAACAGGGGTTTTAGTAGGGTTTTGAATTTGTTCAGCTTTGCAAAGATTATCAAACTGACAAAACTGAAAAAGATACCCCTTAAGCTTTGTGAAATTTGCACTTGGACCCCTAAGATATATATGATTAACATTTTGTTAACTTATATAATAAGCTTTACCAATATAAAATAGATATTATTGATATATACTCAATTGCTTATTTTGCTATCTCTTTTTTAATTGTTTTTTTATTATAATTTTCTAATAACATAAAGACACCACTACTAGAAATAGATATCACCCATATCTAAAGGCATTGTTACACATTTGGCAAACATATGGGAAAATTTCATGGAAGGTTGCCTAATTTTATGTAATGAACACAAAAATGTGTTTTCTTTTTTCTTTTGTCACATAAAAATTACTTTGAAACAATATTATCTTAGAAGTTCCCTAAATCAAAATATATATACACTTAATATAAATTCGTCTATCTTTTTCAAGTTGCATGTCATATCAACTTTATCTAGTTCATTCTATATCCAAAATTAATTGATTTGTAATACTCAACTCATTTGACCCTAAAAAAAGGGTTACAATAAACAAGAACGGCGAGCTTTTATATCTTGAAGTTTCTATATTTCAAGTTGCTGGGCATATCCATGGCTTTACAGATTTAATTTTAAGGTATGATCGTTCAAATGATGTGTTTGTATTAAAACACGACTGAAATTTAATTAGCTATAAAACTCTAAATAATGTTTGATTAGTTGAAAAGGTAGTTATGTGTCCTTTGCTCTCCGTTTAAAGAGGCCTTAATGAAGGCTATATGATGCAAAGAGTCCCTCCAGTTCTGGCCCAATTAAAGCTGTGTCAAATATGGGCTTTCGTAATCCAATTATGACTTATATGGCCCAATTCTCACCTATGAGTCTCTTTTGATCATCGTTAATTCTATATATTTAGGATGATTGAATATAATTATTAAGATCTCTATATTTGCGTAAAAAATTATCTTTTTTTTTGAAAAAAAAAATGAACAATATTAAATTCAAATATCAAATATCAAATAGTTATAAAATATTCTTAACTTAAATTATATTGTGACAATTATTTTCTTGATAAAACACGCTCCAAAAGTCAGTGGCAATAATAATTGATATTGGCAGTGATCAATAATGATGATTATGGATGATAGGTAGTCGTAGACTCGTAATGATTGGGTATAGTTATTGATGGTGGTTGTGCATGGTGATTGTGTGGTAATAGTTGATAGTGATAATTTTTAAGTTTGGACATTTAAATGATAGAATATTAATTCTATAATAACAAGAAACAAAATGAAAACATAAAGTTAGCTTCAGTTCACATGAATCTTTAAGTAGTAACATTTTATTAAATTTCAAATTATATACAAATTGAAATAAATGGAACATTTGTGTCTAAAATCATATTTACTAGCTTCATCTAGAAAAATCAAGAACAAAGATGGGCATCACACAATCCAATTATGATATATAGACTCGTAGTTCCTGGAATACAATCATTGTAATTTGTATGTTGCAATTTTTTTGAAATAAAATTGACAAGCACTATAAGGAAATCTCTTTATAAGACAATCAAAAGATCTATTTTTGTACCAATGTGTCAAACTTCATAGCCTATTTACCTTTAGCACATGTTAGAATAGTTCCCTATTTGTTTCCCTTTTAATAGATGTAAAATTATGTATGAATTGACACAAATGGAGCCTTGGTGTCTGAAATCATATTTATTTGTAAGCTGTGATTTCTTTGGACCAAACAAATGTCGTAAGAAAGCACATATAAGAAATGAGCTGACAAAGCAAAACGGATGGATTTGCTACGTCCCTATGAACAGACTCGTTACCCTTGAACCTTGAGAAACGATCAACCATAATAATTTACACCCCTATCGAGCCACACTTCATCCAGAAAAACAAAAATTAATAAAGATTGATCATCACACGACACACCTATCCAATTATGATTTTCCCTATGCATTAAAAATGACTAAATAAACTATTTAAAGTCATTCATGAGCTACATGTGTTGGATCAACAAGGAGAAAAAACTTCATTTCTTTGAGTGAACTGTACCAAATGATCAAATCTTTGATATGTTTATGACCCTCATTTATCAAAAAATATTGTAACTCGTCTCTCTTTAGATATGTATATATATATCTTACGCTAATCAAGATATTATACATGCATTGCATATTCAATTTAAACTTCCACACAAGCTAGCTATATATGCCAGGCCACCTAAAGATTTGTTCCTAACGTATATATAGACTCATACGTAGTTCCAAAAATACAATCATTATAGGCTACAATTTTGAATTAACTTTCATGAGAGCAAGATGAGCAAAGTTCACCATATCCAACACCCTTCAAAAAGAAAGCTAAAGAAACAACAAGAGAAAATCCTATGCATATATGTCCACCATTTAGATTGACAAACACTATAAAGAAAATCTTTTTATAAGATTGTCAAAAGGTCCTACATTTGTACCAATGTCTCAATTTCATCACTCAAACTCCATAGCCTATTTACCTTTAGCACATGTTAGAATAGTTCCCTATTTGTTTCTCTTTTTATCTTAGGGCATTAAATGTTGGTCATTAGGAGGTACTTAGTATTCAAATTTTCATGGTTTAATTGTTTTTTTCATAAACCTCACTTTACTTTTCATGTTGGATAGAGATGCATTACCACATAAAGACAAACATTATATTCTCTGATCATAGTAAAAAAAAGCAAAAATAGGACCACTAAAAAACTTAGCCAATTAAGGTGTTAATTATATTCCTTTCATTGGAAGCTAATTAGTGTGAAAACTATCATTTGTATATGTCCCGCTAATTCTCCGTAATTAACTCCTTTTGACACGTTTCATTCAATGATTGGTTGTGGTCACGTGAGGAGTAGAAAAAGTTTTAATTAATTTATGTTTATGGATGTCAATTTTTGTTAGTGTGTTATCATTATTATTAGTATTAATTAGGGAAAAAAGAAAGAAAAATTGTAGCTTTGTCGGCAGTTTTGTCTTTAAACTTTTACTAATGGAATCAAGTCAGGTGGTAAATTTCATTGCTAGAGGGAGACAAAGTAGTACTCTTTGGCCCATGGTAGGTTTCATAGACTTTGTCTTTATTTATTTTTCATTTAATATTTTGTGTTTTCACCTTCCTCTTTTTTGCAAAATTTGGAACATTTTCATATTTAATTTCTAATTAGGAGATAAGTCTTTTTTTTTTATTGATTGGATATATAGCTTTAGATTATTACTTCTTTTTTTTTGGTTTCTCTTACACGTTTTAGCTTTCACTAATTTGAATTTGCGGTGCATTAAATTTAATAAAAGAAGAATTAAATTGATCTTGAATCTAACTCAATTCTAAAAGTTGATTTATAAGATGAGAACTATTCAAGACGATGTTCGGAGGCCATATTTATTTCCACTCCACAAATGAGGTGGGGCTCCAATAACCCAAACATCCAAATAATTGAGATACCGCTTGACTCTAGTATTATGATAAAGAAATAAACTTTGTGCCTTACTCAATTCTAAAAATTAGTTCATCAAGAAAGGATAAGACCATATAAGGAGTCCATGTCTTCATCGCACAAATGACATGAGACTCCAACATAAATGTTCTCTAAAAGGAATTTTTCCAATTCAAATATGGCTGGAAATTGAGACCTATGGTTAAGATTAAAAATTAAAAATTAAAATTTATAAGAGTTTTATTCATTCCACTACAACTCTTGATAGGATAAGAACTTACTCGAATAGACCAAATTAATATCATATACATACACGTCTCTCTATCTATCTATCTATATATATATTTCAACATTTTATTATGATTAAGTGATACATAATTTTAGTCTGATTCATTAATTTTTAAGATTAGTTATTTAGTTAAATATATATACTTCATGCAAATAAGTTTTTTTTACAAGTGTTCTACTCAAATCAGCCCCAAAAGAAAAAGAAAAAAAGAATATCCCTTACATTAGGGTATATGCATGTCTTTTGTCAAAAAGTAGCCGAAGAAGATGATGCACAAAAGACTAATTGGGGCTTTGGAATATTTATCTTCCACAACTAAAATTCAAATTTTTTTAGTGTGAATGATTTCCAGTATCTTTTAGTTTGTCATGCAGTTTTGTCAATATCCCCCAAAACATTCAAAAATGTTTAACAAGTATGCTTATATTTTCAAAAATATTAGGAGACAATAAAAAATGAAAATATTAGATTGGAATTTGTCTTGCAAATCCACCTTTTCCTCTAAGCATACCAACTTGTTTGGATGATGATATTCCTACGTATTGTTTTATAATATATATTGTATTATATTATATTATTTTATCGTTACATAATATCACACATCAACAATTAAAAGGATAAACTTATTAAAAAAGTAGAGTACGATGTAGAGTTATTATAAAAAGGTAGGGTAAATGATACAATAAAATTAATGAATAATGAACAAAGAAAAAAAAGAGGACTAAAAATAACGACATGATCATACCAAATTGATCCTTACATAAAGTGAGACTTTTCATCGTTACGTAATGATAAATTTGACAATACGATACAGTAAAAAAATGAATTACAGTCACACACATTATATTTAAATTAACAGACATAATACAATACAATACAATAGTAACAACTAGTCAAACAAGGTATTAGTCAAACAAACGTATATAATCCAAGGAATTATTAAATCTTAGCTTAAGAGTTGTTAGGATTTTGCAACGAGACCTATTGATTCTTTCCCTTTTTATGTAGATAAGAATTAGTATAATTAGTTGTTTTTATCATAAACTTTCTTTTAATAACTTACCACATGATCCACTCCATAATTTTATTATTGCATTACCAATACCCTTCTTGGATTATCTACTTATCTAGAAACAACCCCCAACTTGAGAATATTTTAACTTTGCATTTTTATTTTTCTCTTAATAATGACAAGTTTTAATAGCCATAAAATTGATATGGCATACTTAAAAACTGTAAATTTCAAAATCCTTTCTTTTTTTCCTTTTTGAAAATGGGAAATCATATTACTAGCTCCAAAGAATAATTTTTATAAGTTTCACTGATTAGAGTGATTTGTCTTTTGTTCCTAATAAGCTTAATTAATAATGTAACACTATAAATGACTTGTGTCTAATCAAACACGTATAGTGTTTGATTTTCTAATTAAAATATAATCCTCTCTCTAATCCCCTACTTTTTACATCTTTTGGTGGGGTTGAAATATTAAATGATTTTCTTTAATTATCAACTTGGTGTACAATATTCTTAATGAGATTCGATTAAATTTAAATTTAAATATGATAGGATCAATTTTTTTGAGCGACATTTCCAATCAGATACTCAAACCTATTGGAGGGCAAAACCATCCTACCACAAACCTAGCAATAGAAAGAAAAAAAAAATCAATATATCACATGTGAAACTATAAGATAAATGCCTCAAAAAATTGAGGCAATTTAATGAGAGTTGTTTGCCAATAAGGGAACTCATGGGACAAAAGTGCATAGCCACTCCATAACTCCATTGTTGAGGAGTCAACCTCAATGTTCTTTTTTAGTCCTTCTAACCTCCAACATTTGTCATCATTTTTCAAAGTGAAAAAAGGTAAAATCCAGTAAATAAATATTTATTTTAAAAAAAATAAAAAAAACAAAAAAAAAGGTACTCTAATATATATATTAATGGCACGGTTGCACGCAACAAAAGCTTTGACCTTTTGTACCTAAAGTGGAAATTTCACTCGTTTTTGCCTTCTACTATTTCTCAAATTTCATCATAATATAAGAAGTATAAGTGTTCTTTTTTTTTCAAACTTCTCTACATAATAAAGAAATGCAATTATTGTTCATAATATATTTTCTTGGCTCAACATACAAATTATCATGGTTTTACTTGATGCCCACGTGTGAGGACTATATAAATGTACTTGAAATCAAAGGCCATGCCCTAAGTTTTCAAGAGTCAAGACCACCACATTCTAGAGACTTTTTGTCTTGTTGGGGACAAGTTTATAATTTGAGTAGAAGTATTTCTTAAGTAAGAAAATTCATGGTGTAAGTTTTTTTGGTTTTGTATTTTATTAAAAATATATATTGGAATTAATTTTAAGAAATGTAAAAAGAAAAAAATCAGATTTAAAAACTTGTGGGAATATTAAGTAGGCATTCAGACATGAATGAGTAATATATAGAATTAACTAAAGTTGTGTTTGAATATACATGTCATTTGAAAAAAAACATCAGGTAAAAACGTCATTATCAAAAATAGACTATGCGATACGCGAATTTGAATGAGTCACTTATACAAAAGACTAATCTACTAGATATATTCATTTTGATGATAAAGATGTTTGAGTAAAAGGGTAATTAAGAAACTAATGATGTCATGTTGTAATTTCTACTATTCACTTCTCTTGCTTTAAGTTACAAATAAATAGATTGCAATAATGGCATGCCTACTATAATTGGAGAGGAGAAACATAACAAAAAAAAGAAAAAGAACAAGAACAAAAATTACAAGGTGTGAATATATATATGTTCAACTACAAGTCACCGTCCAAAATAATCTCCTTTACAACTACAAAGTGTTCTAATTTGCCTCTTATTTTCTTGATAAACTGTGAAAATACTCATCAAATTTTCTTTAATTCTAATGTTCACACACGCAATACTAGACATTCCTTATTGAATTTATCGATGAATAACTAATACAAGCAACTAGTTGAATTAATCGATTAATTAATATTATAGCTAATCCAGACAATTTGTTGTTAAATTAATCGGCCTAACAGATGTATTTATATAAGGCAATATATTTCACAAATTTCTCAAAGTTAGATAAAACAATGTTTAATTTATTTTCTTGATAAAGATGTGCAGTTTTCTTTTTTTGTAATCATGTGTAAGATTTACTCATATTTCTCAGTCATCTAACACATTTCTTTGTTCCTTCTTTTTTTATAGTAATATTTCTTGGAGATGACTTTTACCATTTTGAAGGAAGCTAAGAACTGCAAAATAATTGCATTCTTATATATCATATATAATATACACTCACTGACTCACGTGTAAAGAGAGAAAGAAAAAGCCAACAAGGCAATTAAGCTATACATTTAACTCTTTAAATTAATGTTCAATCGTTATTTAATGTTCCGTGGTTATTTCTGTATTTCAATAAAAACCTATTTTACATCATGAGTTTTTCTAGTAAGTTAGTTCGATAAAAATAGAGTGTGAAAATCATATTTTATAATACAATTTTTTATTGATTCACGATGAGAAAAATCTTTATTTCTAGTATAGTGAGAAGAAGAAAAGAAATACACATATAATACAAGAATACTCTTATAATAAGATGGTCGGCCAATCGATAAAATTAACAT
>JAJOOS010004302.1:0-20788 GCA_029582725.1 Solanum chiquidenum | reverse complement strand
AAGCTGCCTCCCCACGAAACAACAAGCCACGCGTCAGTTTCCTATACGGGCCCACCAACCTGGCGCGCGTTAGTCGTAACCAACACCCAGCTCTGATTATCTGGCGCGCATCCCACTTGATGCGCACAACGCCCCCTTTGTGCCTCTACGGCCGCCACTGAGGACTCATTTTTGACTTCCATTTACAGCCGACACTCAAAAATCTCAAATTCTACCGGAAAATTTGGCCCCCGTTTTACCGGAATTATGAACAGTTCCCTTGAATTCTGTTGAATCTGATATGTGGAGTTGCTGAAACCGTGCAGTGGTTCAGCAGAGATTTCATTCTATGTTTTTACCAAATCAGGCAGATTTGATTCGGAGAATTAAGTTCTGTTCGTATATCTAGGGTTTCAGTGTAATCAGTTGTGATTCGGCAAAGTTTCGGTTCAAACTGAATCGTCTGAGCTGGTATGATCTTCTGCACTGTTTGCTCTACTATAGACTCTAGTTGATTTGTCGTGCATTTCGCGCTGTTTGTTGATTCATTGTGTGTAAAGCGTGGAAATTGCGTCAGTTGATGTAATTGGGCAGTTTGCTTAATCGATGGCGTCGATCCGGAGAACTCTATCACCGAGTAACGAACGGCATTATCAGAATGGAAACCAATATTCAGTTCAATCGCCATCTCATAAGCTCGTTCTCAATGGCAAAAGCTCCTCGCTACTGTATTCTCGAAAAAATTACATATCCAGGAAGAAGTTGTTCTATAGGTGTTTGGTATTTTTCGTGCTAGGGTTTGTATTAGGTATGGCACCATTTGGTGGTTTTGATGATGCGAGGAGCAGTGATTTTTCGTTTGAGATCAAACCACCGGTGGTGAATGTTAAGGAGGAGATGAAAGATGTGGTAATTCCCAGACCTGACAATGTTGTGGTAAACTCAGTTAAATTACCAGGTTCGGGGGAGGAAGTGCAGGGTAAGTTTGATTATGTATCCAGGAAATTGTTGATTGTCGTGACTCCGACTTATAATAGGGCACTTCAAGCTTACTATCTTCATAGATTAAGCGAGGTGTTGAAGCTTGTGGAATCACCTCTGTTGTGGGTTGTGGTTGAGATGAATGTGGCGTCTGCAGAGACTGCAGACATTTTGAGGAAGACAGGAGTTATGTATCGGCATCTGGTGTGCTCCAAGAACATGACAGATATAAAAGACCGTGGGGTGCACCAGAGAAATGTTGCATTGGAGCATATTGAACATCATAGGATCAATGGAATTGTTTACTTTGCAGATGATGATAATATCTACTCACTTGAGTTGTTTGAGAGCATTAGATCGATCAAGTAAGTTGAGATTCATCAGTCTTGTTTACATGACTTGTCTTTGTTTTGTCCTGCTGTGAGCATGTTCAGGATGATGTTATGTGCTTTATGTAGATGTTCAAGTTGATAATAGGTGAATAGTCTAGAGCTATTTCTGATACAATACAACTTCACTAACAAATTCTTTTCCTGGTGTCCTTGGTTCATCACTCTTCATAGTTATAAGAATAACAGTTGTAGATTCGACCACTGGTTGTGTGATTTTTGGACTTAATTATTATCTCAATTCTTGCTCAAAATAGCAGTCCTTAGATTAGAAGCTGAGGAATGACCACCTTGTTAGTGTATAATGGAATCCCCTTCTTCTGGTAAAATATAAATTGTGTGAATTTGATTAGTGGACAAAAAGAGTTACGTGCTTTGGATGATCGACTTTTATAGAAGGGCTATAACTCTGACATGCCCACCAGATGTAT
Source organism: Solanum chiquidenum (assembly GCA_029582725.1). NCBI lineage: Eukaryota > Viridiplantae > Streptophyta > Magnoliopsida > Solanales > Solanaceae > Solanum > Solanum chiquidenum. The sequence goes on along the minus strand of JAJOOS010004302.1, from coordinate 19,008 downwards.
CATCTTCATCATTTGTGGGATTATGTGTTTGTTCATTCTTAATTAATGTCAAAGAAAAAGCTTGGCTTGACAGAGATGTACTTCAACCACTTGGTTGGACAAATGTGCTTCAACCTTTTCAGTAGAGTTCGACTTCTTTCAATCCAAATAAGAGAACAGAGAAACCACTCAAAATGGAAGTTAGATATAGAAGTATTAGTAAGAACTAGCCATAGACTTGTTACACCTGTTCTTTCGTAGATGCTAAGAGCACTGATTTACCTTTGAGAAAAAACCCTTCTAACACTTACAATTGCTTGCTCAATCCCTAACATTGATACATTGATTTCACTTGTCATCTTCTTTCTTCATAGAATTTTTTGTGATGCCTCAATCCACTTCTTTTTGTCATTCACCTTCTTCATAGAAAACCATTGTGATGCCTTCATCCACTTTATCTTCTTTTCAAGGGGTTTTAAAGAAACATCTAGTCTTCCCATCTTTATTATGAGAGTCAAAACTACACTCATTACTAACAATTTTCCACTTTTTTCTTGCTATTTGGAAATGTAAAATGTCATACTATGTTTTATTACCATAATTAGTATGGCATACTTGCTATCATAGTCAACAATTAGAACCCTTAATAAAATGTACTGTATTTATAACTGTAAGAGTCCTCTTTTATAGCCATAGGTGAAATTTAACTTATTTGTCTCTTCGACTTCTAACAAATAGAACTTAATCATGTCTCTGCTTAAAAGCTGTCTGATGTAAGAAACTTTTACATAAAAATGACTTTACTGGTATCGTTTTGCATCTCCATAAATTGGTAGATTGACCCTTGCAATAGTGAATTTGAGTGTCCTATGGGTTGCTCTGCGAAGAGTAGCAGCTACTCATCTTCCTTGATGTCTACCTCACACAAGTAAGCTTAAAAAAACTGCCACTACAAAACTTTTAACTTGGTCAAGATGTCTTGACACTTGTCACCAAGGAATTTAGTCTGTAATATTCCTTAGTGTTTCTTATTGTTTAATATGTGGAAATATAAAGTCTCACTGTGGATTAGAAGCAGTGAGCTCCGAATTCGCCTGCAGAGAGAAGTGTTGCGACTTTTTTAGGCAACAAAAGAAACCTCAATGGACTGATTTTACTGGAAGCTAAATCTCAACCAAGAGAGGTGCAAATAATATGTCAGAGAGAAGAGCTTCCCTGCTGCAACTGATAATACATAGCTACTCGAAGCCCGACCCATATCCTAGAAAATTAGCACTCGTATTCCAAGTAGTTAATGCAAAAGAAATGACTCCTGAACCAACTACGGGAATTAAATCCAGAATTCAATTTGAGCTCAAATAACAACATAGACTCGACAAGTTAGTATTGATTAAAAAACACACTAGACAAGTCAGTAACTACTTGTGATGCTCCTGGGAAATATTTTGTTCTTTTCTTGATAATGGTATTGTATTCCTCAGAATTAAGGATATGCTGGAGACCTCCAAAAAGTTGTGGATTAGTCAACAAAGACTAATCAATTGCAATGATCCTAAGTCCTAACAAATCTATTAATTGTTCAGCTTCCTCTACTCTTTCTTCTTTACCCTAAACATAAAAGGTTATAATACAATTCCATTTGATCTTATGAGGGGGACTAAGACTACCTTCATTGTTTCTTTCTTTCCATGTTGTCCACCATATACAAGATGGGATGATTCTCAACCATTTCTTGTGACTTTTGCTTCCTCCTCTCCTGATCCAGCAATTGAGAAGATCTGTTGTGTGCTCCAGCATTATCCACTTGCTTTGGGAGAGACTAAGGAATAGGGCCCAAATTTGTGGGGTCACTTTACAATGCTCCTGGGAAATAGTATATTCATGTCGAACATGGGTCAGAAATGTCTATGCTAGACTGTTGTCTTCTTCACTGAAAGAGGCAATGCATTTTCTTGGAATGTTACTTGATTTGTGAAGAACGCTCAATAGGTGACCTTGTGACCCCAAAATAGAAGCTGCATATCTTTGTCCACTCTCTATTCAAGATAGAATCTATTTAGTGTTGCAGTATTCCGATTCTTTTCTGTTCTTCCTGCATCCGCTCCTCCATGGAAATTCTTGGATCTCATGATGGTAATTATTTGAACTCTTCATACATGTTCGGATCCAATTTCTTGAGTTCTACCTCTGAGATCAAGTATTTTTTGTTTTGCTTTGCATAATGAGGAAAAGATGATAGAAATTGCTGCCTCAAGAATGAACTTCTTTCAAATCTGGTACTCTCGAGCCTTGTCTCTAAGGTTCTAGGTTACTGCTCATCCCATGCTGATTTTGCAGCTATTCTCAGATATCATTGGATTAAATTCATTCAATTGGTAATTTAAAGATTGGACTATTTTGCAGACCTTTAGGCAAATTCCAGGGCATTAGCATTTGATATTATCTTCTTTAATGCTTTAACATGGACCAATTTTCTTCAACCTAAAAGTTATGATAAGATCCCTTAGGAAATCTTACCTTCTATTAGTTGAAAACTTGGTTTGCAACAGCAATTTACTTTGAGCAACATTATCACTCTGCTGCATCCTCGTTTTCTTATTGCTTGCCTCTTTTGCTACACGTACTTAATTTTGGATTTTTAAAGTGAACTTCATTCCGGGTCTTCTTAATGTGCTTGACGTTTGCCGTCCTCATTAATTTACACAATTTCAGTCTTGAGAAAAATTGAACTCCATTCTTTGTGTGATCACCTACCATGTAAAAAAATAGGTTACAAATACTTCCAAGAAACACCTCCCTTTTGGCTATAGGAACTGTGTTAGAAATAGATCAGTTCAGTTCCAAACTTTTCCCACAAAGAAATCCAATGAGGCAATGACTCTTAAATGGTTGAGACTAAGGTCATAATATGACACTCTTAAATAGTAACATATACCATATTGAATATATCTCACAGGTAGATGTTTAAAAAAAGTTTCACAGTGGCTGTAATTCATGCCAAAAAGCTCATGAAATTCTTCCAACGACATAATTTTCAGAGGATACAAGGGTTGGTTTTTTTGCCACAATTGACAAGTGTAACTGGTAGCAAATTGTGGTTTCCAATTTTTATTGCTTCCTCAAATCCTTGTTTGAAGACAATTCAATTATTCTTCTTAGGCTTTTGAATATTTGTGGATTTAATCTTACCAGTTTCAAAAAAATAAGATAAAATTGTGGATTCCTCTTCCATAGGATGCAAAGTTAATGATCATTTCTGTGTTTCCCCCAGAAATTCCTCCTCTAATCCTTGGTTCCTTCTAACTTAGGCATTATATTGTCCGAAGAAAAATTAAGCTTTCTGCTTGCTCTGGCTGCAATCCATGATCTTTACTTATGATAGGAGTTCATAACAACTTATGAATTAAAGGAAATAATTAAAAAAAATTGATATACTGTATTGTGAGCAGTGAGAGGTTGAACAGTAATTCTTTTTCCTCTGTTCTTTCATTACTTTTGCTGTTCGATAAACCTTGGGGAATTTTTGCATATGGTGGACCATAAGGAAGGAAAGGAATGAGAGAATTTTCCAAGGAAGATCAAATTCCATTCAAAATATCAAAGGGAAAGGCATTTCTACTTTATGTTTTTGGTATAAAGAGCAATGTATAGTAAATGAAATACAGATGGTGGAATTCCTAGGCTTATTGTAATTAGCTATCTATGTAAGCACACTTTTGGAGGTGGCCAGCATACCCTTAATGCTGAAGAATACATGTTACCAATTTCAAAAAAAGAAAAACCTTGGGGAATTTCCTCAGCAATGGACAACAGATACTTCTTGTCCATGCTTTAGTCATATTCATTTGATTCCTTCTTTGTGAGGACCAGCGAGTGCTGCTCGCAAGGTATAATAAGAGCCAATGCATGTAAGATATCTTTGTTGTATTTTGCTCTACAGTTTTAACATTTTTTTTCTTGAACTTGGTAACTTTAGTTTTAGCATTTACTTGAATAGAATCATCTAACAGGCTTGCTACAAGGTTTGAGCTTTTGCAATGACAGATTACCATGCTTAGAGCTCTGCATGAATTCAGTAATATGTTACCTGACTTGAGATTCTGCCTGAGTGTTGAAGTAACTGATCTATTTGTTTGTTCCCAGATCCCAGTTACTTCCCTTTAAGAAAGTAGGCTCCTCCATGCTATTGAAATTTGTTGTGGAAAGATGTTACAGATCTTCTTCTTCTTCTTTTTAATACTAAAGTAAGCACAACTATTCAATAAAACAAATTTATATCCACTTCTGGGACACACTTCTGTTGAAATTCGCTCTTATCTAGGAAGTATGGTAAAGTAAAATGGTTGAGCTAGGCCTATTTATATTATTGTTGGTATGAGAGGTAATATGTATGTTGTTTCTTGTGAATATGACTGTTTTTAGATTCTATAAGTTGAAGGAGAGCACATTGTTTTGGCAGATTTGACGTCATTGTTGGAATATTCTCCTTTTGTCTTTATTTTTCTCATCTGCTTATATTTTCTTGTGGTCTCCACTTTATAGTCGTTTTGGCACTTGGCCTGTTGCTATGCTAGCACAAAGCAAAAGTAAAGCAATACTGGAGGGCCCTGTGTGCAATGGAAGTCAAGTTATTGGGTGGCACACCAATGAGAAGAGTAAGCAACTTAGAAGATTTCATGTCGATATGTCTGGCTTTGCCTTCAATAGCACTATATTATGGGATCCAAAGAAATGGCATCGACCAACTTCAGATCCCATACGACAGTTGGACAATGTGAAGGAGGGTTTCCAAGTATGCTTCATATTCCTCCTCCTTTTAAATACTTGATTTCTTTACTTTGGGGATAGAAGCTTGCGTGAACAGGTTAAAGTTGGAAATTTGCTCACAATGATTACCTGCAGGAGACCACTTTCATAGAACAAATTGTTGAAGACGAAAGCCAAATGGAGGCTGTCCCTCCTGGTTGCTCAAGGGTATTGAATTGGCACCTTCATCTGAGAGCTCGTGGAGTTGTCTATCCAGGAGGCTGGCTGCTTCAAAAGAACCTTGATGCCGTTGTCTCTACCACATGAGAAACATAAGCAAGGTGCAGGAACTCTAAATGGTGCCAATGAAGGAGGTCAGTGCTTCTTATCATCACTTAACTCACAACTTCCCTTGTCTTGAAAAGGGAAAGGTCAAACGCGAAATAAGTGAACTAGGGGTTGGTGGGGTGTGAGGAATAACTTCTCTTAATTAACATCATTTTATTCCCAGGATGGAGATTCATTCTCCCCCCGCTCCCCCTTTTGTTGCTAATATCCAGAGACCTTTTTGGCATTATTGCTGTTTCTGCGATTGTGTCCAATGTCCATGTTTAGTTTGACTGAGCAAAGAAAAAGGAAAGCACTCAGCTGCAATTCTTTTTGACAGGTCAGTGCTAATCCCAGTAGGAAGCTATCATTTTCAAGCTGATCAGGGAATTACTAGATTGCCAAAGTTGAAGCAGCAAGCATGCCTTCAATGACAAGCTAGCTATAAAGAAAGGAGTGATTCATTTTATTTTTGACTTTCTCGAAATTATTCTTTGACAGCATCAGAACTCGTTTTGTTGTGGAGTTTTGCTGCTTTTCCCAAGGAGAGGGATGTGGTTTCTTCAATTTCCATTGCAAAATTGATTGCTACTGCCATCACAGAAGGCGGAATGTGTGCATGCTGTAGAATGGAATGGTTGTGATTATCATCCTCGGAAGCAGGAAGCAAGTGATGCTTAGTTCAAGTTGTAGTCTTTTACTATTGTGTTACTGATGGAATAGTTATCATACAAAATTTGCAAATTTTTTTACCTTCTTGATGTGCAAAGGTGGTTGTCGCAGAGGTTTTGCAGATTAAATTAAGCTGTTTTGAATTTTACTTGTGCAGATTTTTTTACTTTCTACGTCGAATTCAGTTTTGCTAATTTCATTTTTTTCTTTGGAGTTAAGAGAGTTACAATATACATTTCTTTGAGTACTATAATAGGAGAGTGTTACAATATACATTTCTTTGAGTACGATAATAGGAGAGATCTGGCCAATACCTAATGTTTTGAGATGTTCAATAGTACCTAATCTGTTGTTCCTCATCCTAAATTTGACGAATTCGCTTGCCAAGATATCTTCGGAAAAGATCACGTCTCATCCGCTAACACATGTGATGATTAAAGATTGCCCAAAAAATCATTGATTAGTCACTTCGTCCAATACAGTATTCTACAAAATTGATGTTCTACAAAAGGGTTACTATTGAAAGTATCTGGGTTAAGTATCAGCAATGACTACGATGCCACAAAAAGGACGAAACAGAAAGTATGTGTTAAGAATAAGTGACGCCTAAACCACTAAAGGCACAATTTGTGTTAGGTATTAGCGACAACTAAGTTGCCACAAAAGGACTGCCACTCAAAGTATTTATTTTATTATTAGCGACGACAAAGTCGCCACTGAAAGTATTTATGTGATTATTAGCGACGACGAAGTCGCCACTGAAAGATTTTATATGATTATTCGCGACGACAATGTTGCCACTGAAAGTATTTATGTGATTATTAGCGACGACTATGTGGCGACTAAGTTGCCACAAAAGGACCGCCACTGAAAGTATTTATGTGATTATCAAAGTCTCCACTGCAAGCAGAGGCGAATCCAGGATTTCAAAAAAACGGGTGTACCATTGCAATGATGATTTTTTTTCTTATATATTATTTATTTATTTTTGTTAGTTTGTTTATTAAAAAGAGAAATCATAAACTAAAATTTTTTTACCTCAAACTTTGACAATGATGATTTTTGTAGATTCTTGACTTAAAATTGGAGACTCGAAGCTTCTTCTTTGTGTGAAAAATAAAAGAAAAATTTGAAGAGAAGAAAAAATAGTTGGAACTTGAAAAGTGGGTGGGAAGTAAACTTTTGAAGAATTTTAAAACTTCTTTTTTATAATGAAAAACGTGTTTTTAGTTAATAAAAATAAATTGAAGCAAATGGGGGCTGGCTAGGATCGAACTTGGGACCATGGTGCTGAAATTTAGCTGTCAAACCAGTGAATCATCTAGCCATCTTAAGAACGGGTTCCACAAGTTTAAATTTAATATATTCTTTAATAATTATACAAGTAATATATCGAGTTTATCGGATGAACACGGGTTCCGGTGACCCAATTTTAACACATAAATTCGCCCCTGACTGAAAGTATTTATGTGATTATCAAAGTCGCCACTGAAAGTATTTAAGTGATTATCAAAGTCTCCACTGAAAGTATTTATGTGATTATCAAAGTCGCCACTGAAAGTATTTAAGTGATTATCAAAGTCGCCAATGAAAGTGTTTATGTGATTATTAGCGACGACAAAGTCGTCACTGAAAGATTTTATGTGATTATTAGCGACGAGAATGTCGCCACTGAAAGTATTTATGTGATTATTAGCGACGAGAATGTTGCCGCTGAAAGTATTTATGTGATTATTACCGACGACAAAAGTCGCCAAGAGTATTTTTACTAAGTATTATGTGTGTTTTAGTGACGACTAAGTTGCCACTGAATTACGTACCATATATTAGCCACGACTATGCCTCCAATGAAACAATTGTACTAAGTATTAGCGACGACAATGATGTCACAAAAGGATCGCAACTGAAAACATATATACCATGTATTAGCGACGACTATGTCACAATAAAAGGCCGCCAGTTAAAGTATTTGTATCAAGTATGGCAATGACTAAGTTGCCATTGAAAGTTTATGTAACTCATATTAGCAACGACTACGTCGCCAATTAAAGTTTTTGTGTTTTTATTATTTTTTTAAAGTACGTGTTAATTATTAATGACAAGTCGACCGCTCACAAAGTATTTATATTATGTTTTAGCGACCACCTAGTCAACACAAAAGAATCAGTATACTTCTACGGTATTAGGGGCGATTTAGTAACCACAAAAAATATGTGCGATGTTCTAGTAACGACAATATATTATCCTTTCCACTTTAGTATTGTTATATATATAATTACAGAAGAGGGTAGAAAAATATTGACTTAAATTTACCCTTCTTTTGCCTATAACACCTCAATTGTCATGAACTTTAGCAACCATCTTTCCTTTTAACAAACTTATGAGGTAGCGCATGTGACATTTTAATTAAATATGCAGTACTGATTTAGGAAGAGCTTCGTAACAATTAAACAAGGGAATGGAGAGCTGGACCATTGCACTTAAATTGATGTCTCATGTTTAAGTCATTGGTCTTTGAAAATCCACTAAGATAATCAAATTGAGAAACTTAATCAACTAAAAGTCGCTACTACCCAAGACACCATGTAGCAGTAATTGAACTCCAAGAACTTCCCTAGAGTTTCAATTCCTACAAGTAAAACTCTAAAATAGTGTCCACCTCGAGAAAACCATTGAAGATGATGCAAATAAGGGCAAAAAGGTCTCAGCGACTAAAGAGTAAAAACTTGCTACTTTTCAATAACATTTCAGACACTAGTATAACCACCCATGGAATAAAGTGTACAGTCCAAATCACTAGATCATTGGCCAATTTACCATTAATTAAGGCTCCAAATCTACCATCCATTCACAAATAAACTCTCTTTTTCTTTTTAATAAGTTTTCTTCTGAGAGCTTCTTGGAAGAAACTAGAAAGTGCAATTTCTTTTTTTTTTCCTTTACTCTGTAATCCCTAATTGAACCCATTTACTCTGACCACAAGTGAGGTAAGTGGTGGGAAGGGTAGGGGGAAGTGGGATGGGGCTATAAAACTATAGTACAATTACACACTTCCAGCTCGCCTCCCTCTCATACAAAAGGTTTTAAATAACCTGACCTACCAGCTATGCTACTCCCCACAGCACCAATTGGTTGCCTAGACACCTCAACTGATGCGCGTAGGCAGACAAATTAAACAAATATAATGAATGACAAACATATAGCTGGTAAGAAACCGCGAGGGAAATTAACGTCTTATGATACATTCTCCAAAGGGAGATTTCTCCTCAGAACTTTTGGGCACTGCCATCCCATGAGCCATCTTGTTGCCAGCAGATTGAGCCCAACTTCTAAGGGGCGCAGATACTAGCCACAATTTACAGACTCTGGAGAATCATAGCACATTGTTGCATTAAGGAGCTGCAGTTGCCCTGGTGCCTACACCGTGTATTACTACACTGCTTCATCCTTTAAGAAAGTGCACTATCATGTTAGAGTTGTTCCATTAACAGAAGCACCTGTCTCTGAGGCATGCACAGTAGATGAGAGATGTGATTGCTGCAAACTCGGTTCATTAAAAAGACCAAGTTGTACCAAGGTTGATCTGCATCAATGCCAAACAACTCCAGTGACCACAAAGACTAGTTAATTTGTAATAAGCATGAGGAAGGTCTTCTTCTTTTTTGGATAAGTAAATCATGAAGAAATTTTTTGAGCATAATGGACCGTGGGTGTGACAGATCGGTGACAACTTATGCAATTAGCTCTTATTTTAGGTTCACATAAAGACACAATCTGATTTTCTACTTAGGTATATTTAACATAAAACATAGAATAATATGTCTCAAAAAATAGATGCAGCATGTGCCATGAAGAACTTAAGATAAATACAGTTGACATAATGCAGAAAAAGATGGGACATTACTAAACGGTTGATCAGATACAAAATATACCTAGGGAGTGAGGTTTTAATATTTGGCTGATTAGCAAAGGTAACCAATGGACTTCGGAGATTAACATATTTGTTTAGAGCACTCTCAAGCTGTGGTGGTGGCAACTGCAAACAAGATCAAACACATTTTAAGACAAAATACGGATAAAGTTTCCTCCATGCACAATATATAGTAAAAATTATAAATTACCAAACAATACCTGTAGTAGTACAGGAAAGGAATGTGGTTGTGTTTGTGAGACACATTTTAGGAATCCCACCCACAATTTTGGCATCCTCCATACCTGCATCCAATTTGTGATAGGATGACAATTCATTCGTAGAGCAATAATGATAGTCCGTGATTAGGGGGAAATCTAAGCTTAAATACCTGTCTAACCACAAGTTTGGAGAGTATCTCCATCACAAAATCAACCTAAACATAAAAAGGAAGAAGATAGTGTCACACACATTGACTACATTCCTTCTACATCAAACAAATATATGCTCAGTAAGAAGCGCTGTCCAAGCAATGTCCATGCTAATAGATGAGCACAATACTCATACTGTTGTTGACTTTAAAATACTAGTTCTGCCCAGCTGCATCAACATGTAGATGAAATACTCCAGCAGTACTGTATCAGAGCTAGTTCATAAACATCCAGGAATCCAATCCTCCAACAATCAAATGGAAAGAAGGAAAGAGACAAGACGGATTACATATCTTGGATTATATAGTTTTCAAATTCCAAGACCAATATACGGTGTTTAATTGTGTGACCATCTCATCTAAGAGCTTGAGTTATTCAAGAAGCAGCTTTTATTCACTTATGTCTTCAACATTGCCCCTTTGTGCTTAATATGGTAGGCCAAAGGAATGCAAACTAAGAGACATGGAAGAATAACTTTAACCAAAAATAAATCAAGATGCTAAGATGTGTCAACTTATGCGTATATGTGTTTATATGTATATTGAACAGGAGAAAATAGAGAAGAGAAGTAGCCAATTTGAACATGCACTTGTGAAGAAAGCAAAACATTTCCAAGAAGCAAAAAGGAATATAAGGCACACAAAAGAAAAGTTACGCATATTATTCAGTTTCTTTTAAGGTGGAAACATAATCTTCATCACTAAACAAAAAGCAGATCGAGTGCCATAAATGTTGATATTTCTGCTGCCAGATGAGAAGCTCCTCTCACCCTTTCTGCCTTTAATGTTCTCCTACTAGGAAGCATTCTCATGATTAGTGGCTTCTCCTGTGTGTAGGGTATAAGCCGGAGAATTTAATCTAATAGATAATATCTACACCCATCAAGAAATGGTTCTCAAGAATGTTTTTCTTCATGTTGATCTTGAGGAAGAGTTAGAGAAATTGTTGGGTTTTGTTGCTCGGGGAATCTCGTAAACTTTATTACAGTTGCACAGCTCTAAATGATTTAAAACATTCTCATTGCGTACGGTTTAGAAAAAGTGCAGAAATAGAATAAATGGGGATCATTCATTAGCGAAGCTGATCCCTCTGCACATCAATACTCAGCTTTATATCTTTGTATTTATTTGGTAGTATACATTGATTTTAGTTATTGTCGGGGAATTGATAGCTTGAAATGATCTCTTTCAGCATTTCATAGCAAGGATTCAAGGCAAATCACTATATTTCCAAGGTATTAAAGTAGTTCAAGGCATGCAAAATACTTGACGTGATGATGACAAATTGTAGATCCATTGCTACCCCTATAGAAACAAGTCTCAAACTTCTACCTGATTCAAAGGAGCTGCTCAGTGACCCTGGGAGATACAGGAGATTAGTAGGCAAGTTATATTATCTCACTGTAGCTTCACCTTATCAATGAGTTTTGTCACTCAGTTTGAAGGTTCTCCATGTGAAGCTCATTGGGATGCAATAGCATGTATCTTTCAGAATATAATATTTACTAAGTAAAGGGTTATTGTATGAGTATCAAGGACATGATTGTCAGGTATTCAGATGCTAATTTAGCATGGTAATCTCCTGATAGACACTCTATCTCTGGACATTGTGTTCTCATTGGTGTAGGGATGGCAATGGGGAAGGGCGGGTTTTGCATTATATGGAGTGGAGTGGGGCAGGGGGGGTTGGTTGCAGGTTCCCTCCCTCCACATTTTGGAACAAAACAGTTACATAATTTTTACCTGAACAGTTTTACGGATCAATGATCTTCACAGTTTTACAACTTAATAAATTTTGTTCATTAACTTGAAATCAAATTTTCTTTTCATTCAGTATTTATGTAACTCACAAGGTTAAAATGATACTAATATTAGTAGAAATCAAAAAACAATTTTTCATCTCTTCCCAATTTGTTATTCTTTATAAAAGACAACAAGAAAAATTCAAGATACTTGATATTTTTTAGTTCCTTGTTTCTTCCTGTTAAGCTGTTACAGAGAAGAGGAATGAATGTTTCTCTAGGTTCATAATATAAGTACCTTTTGACTTATACAAGTCATATAAATATAGTTATGATAAATGTTAAAGCAGTAAACTGATCAGAGAATTTGACAAGTAAAAACGAAAGATAAATGACTAAATAAAAAAGAGAAAAAAATCGCAATGTAATACTACATAGTGATGATGAAAAATAGTTATGCAGGGCGGATTTATACAGGGCGGGGTGGGTTAAAAATATATATTTTGTCGTGTGGGGAGGGGCAGGGCGGGGAGGGGAGGGTTGGAGTGTTCACGGGTTTATGCAGGTTTGCCCTGCAACTGCCCTGCCCCGCCCCTATTGCCATCCTTACATTGGAGGCAATTTGATCTCCTGAATGAGTAAGAACCAATTGTGGTGCAAGACCTATGTAGAAGCTGAATATAGAATCATGGTAGTTGCTACATGTGAACTCATCTGGATCAAACGACTGGAAAGAATTGAAATTTGAAGAATCACTCGGATGGAACTTGTTTGTAATAATCAAACTATGCGGCATATTGCTTCAATTCCAGTGTTTCGGGAGAAGACCGAACACAGAGATTCACGGTCACTTTGTCAGAGAAAATATTCTCCGAAAATATTGTAACATGATCTGTAAAGTCCAATGGTCAACTTGTATACCTATTAACCAAATTTATCACAAGTCCTCAACTACCTGCATATGTACCATGCTCGACACATCCGATGTATATGCTTGAGGGGTGGGTGTTAGATAGCTAGAGTGTTGTCCATGTTGTTGTCCCACATTGAACAAACATAAAAAAGATGAAGCCTGAGACGTTAAGTCACACCCATAAACTCACATATTCTAATTGTTGAAATTTGTTTTAGTTACTACAATCATTTTTAGCATAATAAATTGGTAGTTTTAGAATAATTTGAACTTTAAATTTCGATCAGGTTTTGATTAATTTGTTGAGATATTTTAGTTTTTTTGTTTTAAGCTGACTATTTAAAGACCTCTTATGCTTAATAAAATTGCTGAGAGACCTCCAATCAATACTTCAGCCCTTTTGGTTGCATCGTCTTTTAAAAACCAGCGGTGGTATCAAGAGCTTCCACTGATATTAATGGATCTATGCATTCATCGAGGTAGATTTCCTTTTAGATTGGCCCTTCACGTCCAAGGTTCGAATCCCATTGTGGTCATTTTATTTTTTAACCATCTCTTCATTTAGTTTCAGAAATCTTTCATGTTTTTTGTTTTTCTTTTTTAAAAAGAGTAGATTTAAACCCAAAAAAATCCAAACGTGCTAAAAGGTCTAAGCTAATGGAACTAACTTTTTGTACTTATAAACTATATACTAGTACTTCCTTGGAATTGTATTTTGTTGGCTTATTCACACGTTTATATTATTATTTTTCGAACCCTGAATGAAAATCCTGGATCCGCCACTGTTCTCAACACGCCACCTCACATGCGGGTCTGATTTTTTTATGGGCCAAGCACGTGGAAGTTCTTTTTGATACGGGTGGCTCTGAAATTCGATCCCAGGACCTCTACTTGTTCTCTAAAAGCTTAAGTTGTTAGAGAGCACACTTTTATTAGTTACGTGCACCCAACTAATAGAGAGAACACACTTTTATTAGTTAATTGTATTCTCAACAGTGTAAAAAGGCTGGAACATAGTTACGTGCACCCAACTGATTAATATACAATATAACAACAGGAGCAGTGATTTACCAGAGTAGGAAAAGCATCAATGGCCTGAATCACTGTCCTCATGAAGAGCAGCGGGAGAGGGGTCTGATCAACCTGATTAAATGAGTATTGCAGAGATCAGAAAATTATCCATACCATCTCTATCTACTATATGCATTTGTTCCATACCATCTGTCTCAAGGCTTTCGCAAGGACCTGTTGCGTGAAAACAGTCCGCTGCTCGAAACAAGCTGAGCACGCATCTGTTATCTGAAAGATAATAGCATTAAAGTGTCACCAAATCGGTATGTAATTCTGCCAAGGCATTTTCACTATATCCTGAATCTGTAGTAAGGAACAGGGAGAAGAACCAGAATTCAACAGGAAACAAGGGAATCATGCAATTGAGGAAATACATGGCAAAGAACCTGAGGGCAAGATAACAATGAATTTTCTAGTTCTACATGCTGCAATAAGTTCACATGCAACAACCATCAAGCCAAAAACTAGTGGAAGTGGAAGATCGCATACCTTTTTTAGCGGAAGGCCATCCCTGTCGGGATTTATATCATGTATTGCGACCAGCACTTCTGCTGGGGTCAGTGCTGGACCAGTATGGGCGGAACCCTGCCATGAATCAAGTAAAGGACCTTTTATCTTTTGTCTATCTCCAAAACAAATGTACAATGCTATCAGATTACAACAAGTAATATGGAATTCTTTACTAGCAGTGGGGCATCAGGTGATGATTTTTTGTCAACTGATTAGTGATTATTAAACAAAAAGTTACTAGTGGACTTTGATTAAAGAACCACAAAATCACTGACCTAAGAAGAATAAAGAAACATTCAAAACATAATATAATTTGAATGAGCATGATATTCAGAAGAAAGAGTTGAACACGGCAATGAAGATGAGAAGACTAACATGGTTAAATGGAATGAACATAACAGTCATTATCACAGAAATTAGAAGGTACCTAAAAATTACGGAGAGGTAAAACATCTATTGAATGTAAAATCCAATCAAACCTGTAATATCCGAGCCAGGGCAAGCTGAAACTTATCCAGTGGGAGAGCAACAAGACTTGGGAAAATAGGTAGAACCTAATACAAAAACAAAAAGACTCATAAAAAGTTAGTCTTTCCGAATCAAGTGCAGTAGTTGAAAGGAAAAGATATCAAGTATTTCACTATCACATCAGGAGGAAACCAAGGAGGAAAGCTATTGAGCCAATCATTCAATAAAGAAAAAGATGATTTGTGTTGTTCAAGAATTCTTGTTTAGGATGACCCAGATGCTCTTTAATGAAATCCTTTACTTCATCAAAAAAAAAAAAAAAGAATTCTTGTTTAGGCAAGTTCGTACCATCTGCACATAGTTTTTTTATATAAGATTTCAATTCTTCCGTCTTTCATCTCAATGTATTGTCCGTATTGAATGTATACTATCCCCCTATCTGACTAAGGATTTGATCGAATTTTCCTCTATCTAACTGAATTCAATCAGTAAGAAAAGAAATATGGAATAAAGAAGTGAAATTCAATATAATTGGAGATGTGATTGTCCCCGAGGGAAATGCCCTACCTTTGAGTGCAGTTTGGAATCAACCCGAGCCACAAATCAGGGAAGTCATAAAGGGACGTTAAACGTAATTCTAGAAGGGCCTTCCCACCAAAAAAAAAAAAAACAAGTCTTGGCAGTTCACGCAAGTTTTTTGGACTAGCCCCACTATATGGCGAGGGAAGTGACTTCCGAGAGAGCGGCTTTCACCTTAGTAATTACCCAACGAGAGAGAGCTAATGCAAAAGTAATCCTTTTACGCAAGGAAACACCAGAGATATTTTAGTAACTACTCCCTCTGTTTCAATTTGTTTGTCTGGTTTGGACTTGGCAAGGAGTTTAAGAGAACTTCTGAATCTTGTGAGCTTAAACTAAAGATATTCTCAAGAAAGTTGAATTCAAGAGTTGTCAAGAAAGGACAGAGGCATTCTCTTTAAAACGGACTGAAAAGTAAAGTAAGGCAAACAAATTGAAACGGACTAGTACGTTTTATATAGTTAAATTGAAGATATAGATTTGCTCACAAAACTACGAATATTTATTTAAGAAAGGATAATTCATAACCAAGACCTGAACAAAAGCCCAAAAGCGTGCCAAGTTAACCAGACACAATCTTTATCAGGAAAACCCTGGACATAACAGGAACTCCCTTTGAAACCAGCAAATTAAATGGACATAGTGTGATATATTATAGTTAAGTTAAAAGGATAACAAACAGAGAACAAAAGGAACAGATATGTCATTCAGGGTTAGTGAGGGAGATTTATCACATATCATTATTTAGTCACAGAAAAGAAAACTGAAAATGCGTGTAGAATAAAAATGCACAATAATCTGAAGAATACCTCACTCTTAGAATATGAAGAGAGCACTGGAATAAGAATAGTTGCATCCTACAAAACAATTTAGGGTATCACTGGTGGAACTGCGAAGTTTCTGATTGAGAGAGCTATCAAGAAAACAAAAAGAAGATGCTAAACCTTCAGTTTAGTTTCATATAACCGCTTGACAACTGCAACTAAGTCAGGCGGAGGAGTTGTCCCTTCAGAGAGAATATGAAGCACCTTGCAGTGAACAAAACAATGGCATCACGATAAGGAAGAGAGTTCAAGATGAAAAGCAATAATTAAAATGCGAAGTGTAGTAATCTACCTGTGTCAAAAGATTTTCACAGCCTTGAGGTGGATCAGATATTATATGAAGCAGTTCAGAACATGAAGAGCCTATAGCCCTAATAAGAACAGGCATATGACGGTGAACAGCCTGTACCAGATCAAAAATTAATAGAAGGAATGTCAACCAACTGAAATGAGTACAACAACAAGAGCAATACAAGAAGTTCAGTACAAGTTAATAGAGATTGTTAATAGTGCTCCAGAAGACCAATGTAGATCCTCATTAAAGCTCATCTTGGAAAAATAAAATTGGGAGTAGATCATCAAAATGCTAATTTTACTTCTTTTTTTGGGTTTCTGAGGCCTAACTAATCCAGATTACTTTGATAAAATGACAATCAAATTATTGCTGACCTATTCATGGTTCTATCGGGGTGAATGATTAATTCATCTCAAACAAACCATTATTAAGTCGGCTATAAGGATTGTAAGAGAGGAGCACAATAAAAAAACAGACCTGTTTAACTGCCTTAGGAGCACGTGCATAGGTATCAAATACAAGGTGGAGAAGACTGAATTTCTGCAGGAAAAGCTACCCGGTCAGCATCATCGTAAGTGCACATTCAACATATATCCTTGCACTTATAAACTTGTCCAAACCTTAGTGCATAGAGCAAAAAATAATGAGATAAGCCGCTGAGCTTGAGCTAAAGACAACTCTGAATCACTTTGAGAATCAGATGCTGCAGTCTTAACAAAATCATTTTCAAAGAATCCTGGCCCTGAAATCTGAGAACCACTAACTGAAGCTTCCTGATTTCCTGTCTGATAACCATATTCTTTTATTAGGATAATAATCAAATTCCAGGAAAATTATAATTTTTTAGGTTAAGAGGAATTTATCAACATAGAAGGAGAAACGGTACAGCAAGGATAGTTTAAGCAAACAATTTCAGAAGGCTTGTGCTCCTCAACTTATTGGTGTCCAGAAATAGAAAATTATATTTCTTCAATCCATATATTGGACTTCACTGACCTAGTTACTAAGTCATGCAGCAACATAAAAGCTAATTTATCATTTCAGGAATTTGATACACATCTAAAACATCCAAGATTTGAAAATTGACTCTGGACAGAGTCATGTATAGCAAGTTCCACTTTAGAAGATAATTCTCAACAACAAAGCCTTTAAGCAGGTCGTAATTTTTGTCCCATCAATGAATAAAAATATTAGCTCAGATGTGTCCACGGATATATTTTGGGGTTCTTGAATCAAACAAGAATAACAAGATTGCTTTCCCAACACCATTTTGAGCAATTGTTATGGTGTATTCGGTATGGAGGAAATGTTTTCCAATTTTCTAATGTTCGGTTGGTCAAAAATTTTAGAAAGCATTTTCTCTAGGAAAATGAGTTCCTTAACAATGAGGAAAATGACTTCCCTAATGGAAGTAAGGAAAACAAGTTCCACAAGTGGAATTCCATATTGATAGAGTCCTCCACCCTCCAACACACCTCATCTTCACTCACACCCCCACCCCCATCCCCACCCCCACCCCCACCCCCACACCCACAATATTTGCCTAGATTATATACAAACGCTTTTAAAAGTAATTTTTTTGCTTACGTACCGAACACAAGAAAATAAGTAAGAAAACCTTTTCCTTCGTACCGAAAAAGAATTAACTATTGAACAACATGCATTTTAATTGAAAAAAAATTAGAATATGCATTCCTCCTCATAGTGAAAACGAGAAGTTCTAATGTTTTAAGTCCTTAGCAACTACTGCTACTTCCAGGTAAAATAACTAGTCTAAATACTTTTAATATAATTCTTTGAAATAGAATCACAGAATTTAGTAGACTTGCAAACTAATAGCCTGTTTGGTCAAGCTTTTGGGAGGCCAAAAGTGCTTATTTTTAAAAAGTAAGGTGTTTGGCCAAGTTTTTGGGAGAAAATAAGTGCTCTAGGGAGTAGCTGAAACTGTTTTTTAGAAGCTATTGGGAGAAAATAAATGCTTGGCCAAACACTAATAGCAGTTCAAAAGTGCTTTTAAAAATTTTTGGCCAAACACAAATTTCTTCTCACATGAAGTTTTTTGGTAACATGTATTCTTCAGTATTAAGGGTACGCTGGCCACCTCCAAAAGTGTGCTTACATAGATAGCTAATTACAATAAGCCTAGGAAATCCACTATCTGTATTTCATTTACTATACATTGCTCTTTACACCAAAAACATAAAGTAGAAATGCATTTCCCTTTGATCTTTTGAATGGAGTTTGATCTTCCTTTGAAATTTCTCACATGAAGACTTATGATTTGGCCAAACACGCTATAAGTTGTCTCAAAAGCCAGTGATTCTCAGTTAAACTACATGATTTGTATTTTACCTATAAAAGAAAATATCTTAGTTGTGAAAGGATAAAGGTGAAACATGAAAAATAATATTCACTTTTTCAAAATTGCACATCTTATTTCATAATTCGCTAGTGAAACTTCATTTTTTTACCACAACCTAGCAGACAAGCTTTACATATTCCTACAATGCAAAAATTCTCATCTTCTAGTACATCTATTTAA
>JAJOOS010004300.1:0-19720 GCA_029582725.1 Solanum chiquidenum | reverse complement strand
TAATGAGAATACTTACAAAAATCTAAGTGACTTTAATTTAGCAAAAGATTTGGGAATGTTGCCTTCAAATTTGTTGCCATATAGGTCCATGCTAACAAGATTTTCCAGATCACCAAATTCCTTTGGGATTTCCCCTTCTATGTTATTACTATAAAGTTCCCTGCAATTCAGAATAAAGTTTGTCCATCATCTTAAGGACAGATAGATAGACTTGCAAGCAAAGAAAACACACAAACGATTGAACTGTTAATGACAGAAACAACATTAATCATGTGATACTAATCTATACATAGTTATTTCTTTGTCTAAAAAAAACGCCCCTTTTTCTATTACTTTTCCGTTACTTTATCCACGGTTTCAGTACAGCCAACAAGAGATACTAAACTGAGACAAGAAACAAAAATACAAGAAAAGAGATAAACAAAGAAATATACAGATACTGTAGATTCTTGAGTTCGCCAAGCTCTGGTCCTAAAGTTCCAGAAATATTAGAATTGCCCAAATCCCTGCAAATTCAAATCAACAACAAGGAGGCTAGACATTCAAATCAAGAATAAAAAAAAAGAAAAAAGAAAAAAATCAAGAAACTGATAGAGCATCTTACAGGCGAATAACTTTATTATCTGAGTCACAGGTAACATGAAACCATGTACAAGGATTTACAAGTGTAGGGTCCCAGCTTTGTAGAACATTTTTTGGGTCAGAAAGTTTGGTTCTCAAAGAATGCAAAGCAGTCCCTGCAAAACAAAATCAAGAAAAAAGAATTTGAGTAAGAGGGTCCATTTCAAGATTGAACCTTTTTCTTTCTTTTATACAAATATTTCCATTTTCAAGATTTTAACTCAAACCCCATGAACTAAAAAGAAGAAAAAAACAAAGAGGGGTTCACAAAGCTGAAATCTTTAAACCCTAAGAAAACATGGGAAACTTAGATTAGCAGATATTACCTTCAGAATTTGTGGAGAAGGCAGGGGGAATACAAAGAATGATTTGGAAGAAGAAGAAGAAAAAGTAGGAAGGATAAGCCATTGAGAAAATGGAGAAACAATGGAAATGATGAGTCAAGAAGTTTTAGGCAAAAGAAGAAAGTACATGTAGTTGTGGTAGAACCAATAGGGGTGTTATATAGGAGAAAGAGAGAGAGTCAAATTTGGAAGCTGTAAAATACTGTTGAGTGTTGAGTGTTTGTACAACTGTTGAGTACTTTGTACAAGTTATTACTACTATTAAAGTGAGTAAATGAAGAACAATGTTCAGTTCTGTTGTTCACACTATCACTGTGAGATTTTCCATAAGGACTTTTTTGTCCTGTCTCAACTCTCAACTGAAATAATTGTCTGCCAAATGCCAAACTACAAAACTAAAAGGGGTTAAGTATTTATGTGAACTCAAATCCAAGATTGTTGATTGAATGTCATCTCAACTATTTCACTTATACTCTCAATAATTACATTCAAATTTATGTAAGCATTTAATATTAAGAACAAATTTGGGGGGTTGGGACTTGGGAGAGGGGTGTGGATTGTTTTTTTGTTTTTTTTTTTGGATTTAACGGCTCTATCATGTAATTGAATATATTTTCTTGGTTAAATCCAGTTTGATTTCAAGAGATTGCTACAAGTCGTTTGAGATAATTTCCTCTACATGATTGTAGATTTACTTCATTTTTAGTAAATAACAACAATGTATTAATTTATATATTTAATTTGTACAATCAGATATATATAGTTTCTTCCACATATTTCAGATTCTTCCTTAGCTCACTCATATACATAGAAGGAATATAGACAAGCAATATGTACAAATTTGCACTTCTTTACATTGCAACCTTCAGTTACACATTCGAAAATGAAAGAAAATAGCATTCTAATTCTATTTACCTCAAAAAAGATCCATCTCACACGAGATCACTATACGAGTAGTGAAGAAATATTCAAAAGTTTAGTTGGTTGTTATGACGTTGACCAACGGAAAGCATGGGAGGGAAAAAACAAAGAATTTATGATATTTTTAATCTAAAAGTTCTCATAATTTCACGCCTCCTCCACGGTTCCCTTCCTCTCCTCTTCTTCAGCTTTAAGCCAGGCAGCCTACAAGGAAAACAAGAGAAAAGTCGTGAGAAGTAGAAAAAGGAACAACAATATATAAAATGGCTTAAGAATGAAGTTAATGCACTTGCCTTGTCTCTCTGAAGTCTAGACATACGAGGACGCATAGAGTTCCCAAGACTTAAGCCTCCCCAAGCTTCTTGCAACTCCCTCTCCCTTATAGCTTTACGAGTAATTGAATGTCTTATCTGATCATCATCATCCTCTGGCTGAATAGCAGCCATCTTTTCTCTCTCAAGTCTCGACTTGTGTTTCACCAAAATCTGATCCAAACTGCCTTCATTGTTCTGCAACTGTTTACTAATGGTGTCCCTTTTCTTTACATTCAGCAAATTGTCTTCCTTTGCATGAAAATACATTTTCTCTTTTTCAAGCTTTGAAACATGCTTCACTAAAATCTTGTCCAAACCTTCGCTATCTGTGGCACTATTAGCTTCAATCTTTCTTTGAGTCCTCTGTGCACAATAGTCTCTTCTTGTTGATGATTCTTGCAGTTTAAGTCTTTGCAGACGATGAACTCGCTTTACTAGAATCTTGTCCAGACTATCCACTGCTTCTTTGTTTTCAACCTCAAATGATAATGTGTCTGCTGGCTTTGATGGTTGTTCTCCATTACAAGAATTTACATTGTGGTCAACATTTTCCTTTCCTACCAATGAGGTAGTCTTGGACACATTGGCATTAGGGTCAACAGTGTTTTCCCTATTTTTTGCTTCTTGAATTTCCTTTTCAAGTTTGGTCATATGTTTCACCAGAT
Organism: Solanum chiquidenum; assembly: GCA_029582725.1. NCBI lineage: Eukaryota > Viridiplantae > Streptophyta > Magnoliopsida > Solanales > Solanaceae > Solanum > Solanum chiquidenum. The sequence goes on along the minus strand of JAJOOS010004300.1, from coordinate 16,855 downwards.
AATCTTCTAAACTAGGAACATCCATATCATAATTCTTGCTTCGACCAATTGCCACAGTACCCAATCTATTCGAATTTTTGCCCTCTATTTCATCAAGTTTTTCATTCTTCCTCTTAGCCTCTTCAATATCTTTCTCAAGCTTTGAAGGGTGCTTAACCAACACACTGCCCAAGTCAGGAACCTCAAATGAATGCACATTGCTATTTGAAGCTTTAAACTTGTTTTTTAACAATGTCTCGGAGTTGTTCTTGGCCTCTTCAATTTCCTTCTCAAATTTTGAAGAAAGCTTCTTGAGAACACTTGCCAGATCATTGCCTGTATCTGTAGGGTAGTCTGCGTGAACCACTTTATCACTAGACTTATCTCGTGTTTTTTCACATTTTTCCCCAGTTTCACTCCTGGCATTTTTGGCTTCTAAAACCTCCCTTTCAAATCTCGTTAATCGCTTCACCAAAAACTTGTCCAGGCTTGGAACCTCAGATGAATTATCTGAAGTTTTACACTTAGTTCTTACCAAAGTTTCGGAGTTGTTCTTGGCCTCTTCAATTTCCTTCTCAAATTTTGAAAAAGATGGTTTCTTAAGAATACTTGCCAGATCATGGGTTGAATTTGTATGGTATCCCGAATTAATGACTTTATGACAAGATTCATTTTGACTTTGTTCACTTCTTTCCCCAGCTTCATTTCTAGCATTTTTGGCTTCTAATACCTCCCTTTCAAGTCTCGTTAACCGCTTAACTAGAAACTTATCCAGGCTTGGAAGTTCCTCAGCGCCCTTAACTGTTCCGTCTCCTACAGATAATTTTGATCTGTCATCAGCAGCAGACCCTGAAACATGCACTTTGCTGTTTTCCGCTTCAGCTAGAGCAGCGTTCAACCCACACGTTGCAACTATAGTAGCAAGAGATGCAAGTTCATCTTCTTGCAAACATCTAAGCCTTTCCAGCATCATTTCCACAAGATTTGGCATATTAATCTTTTCATATGCCTGCTTCTTTTTATATTTCCTTTCTTTTTCTTTTTCCAACTCTGTGGCTTCAGAAGCCGTATCTGATTCACATTCTGAAGAGAACTCAGACACTTCTTGATGATTATCATCTGTTTCGGGGTTCTGGCTTATTCTGTGCAGCAGTTCCTTGACTTCATCTTTGTTCATAGAAGGGCAATTAGCAAGCTTAAGAAGGGCAGCCTTAACTGCACTTGCTACTTGTTTATCCACCTCAAATGCAGTTTCAAAAGATGTTCTAACAGTATGAGTGGTGGGTCCTCCTCTTTTTGCTGGTGACTTTTCTATTTTGTAATGCTTCTGTGAGCAATCAGGAATGTCATACAAGATTACTCCAATAGCTGTTGCTGCTTCAAAAGCATCCGCAGAATATTTTTCTGCCTTTATCAGCAATTGTTCTGCTTCTTTACAATCAATCCTGTATCGCAGATACAGAAAAGGTAAGTTCTAGACTAACATATCACCAAATCTCTTTTCAATCAATCAACAATGTCTCTGTCATAAACAAGCTAATATTGGCTATTTTTTCCATTTCTTGCATGTCGGACGAAATTAATTACGGGCGCTAGTACAAAACATATAACACTGATTACGTATATATTATATGTATACAACAACATACCCAGTATAATCCCACAAGTGGGGTTTGGGATAGTAGAATGTACATAAGACCTTTACCTCTCTACCTTCAGGTTGTTTCCGATAGACTCTCGACTCAAAACAAATGTAAGTGAAACAAGAAAGTAAGAAAAAGAGACAACAAGATAACAATGTACAAAACAAGTGTAGCAACAGTTATTAATACACATTAGAGAAACTAACGATACCTAAATCATACTATAGCACAACAACACTCGACTACCTACTAACCTTCTACCCTAATCCTCTACCTCCATAACTTCCTATATATAAGATCATGTTCTCAGCTGTGAGTATATTTTATGTATATTTATACTAAAATATACCAAACCTATAAATTTTCTAGCTATTTTGTAAATTAGATCACCAAAAGGCATTGAACTGTAACTAACTATCTCTAAAATTTAATGTATCCAATATCACATAATTAGCAAATAATTCCTGTATGAATTTCTAAGCCGAAAAAAACAACTCCAGACAGACATTGTAATGCATGTAACAACAAATACAAATAAACGAATGTTAAATTGCTCACCTTGAGGCTTGAAGTATTCGGCACCATGATGCTTCAACAAGTGCAGCCTTCCGAGCTTCCACTGCTCTTTGAGCAGCTTCTCTTACTGCAATTTTTTCTCTCAAAACTCTACAATAGTGGGGATTTGCATCCCCTAAAGTCTCATCAAGAGTTGAGTTCATACCATCCACTTCCTGAGATTTCACAACAGGCCAAAAACACTATCAGTACTTCTACTATATATTGACAATAAAAAAGAGAATGCTCAAGCATATAAATAATATACCTGAAGCATTTTTATTTTCCTCTTCAAATAGGAATCCACTTTCTTGCGAGGGAACCAATTCAGAGGCGAAGTTTTGCGATGAGGGGGCTTTCTTATTTGTGATCCAGATTTGTTTAAAGAAACTAAACTTAACTGGCCACTTTCTTTCATTGACTTGGTCTGCACTATTCCAAAACAACAAAATGAAAAACCAAAATTGGAAAACACCAATTAAAGAATACTTCAAAGCAACTAGATTCGACTGGCCACCTTCTTTGATTGCCTTGTTCAGAACTAATTGAAAACAAGACAACTACCAAACTTTGACAACACACCAATCAAAGTGAGCATTTATGTGAATTTACTTTAAAGTAACAAAATCTGATTGTCAACCTTCTTCATTTTCTTGCTGTGCAATCCTAGAAAACAAGAACATGAAAAAACAATAGAAATATACACCCTTTTAAGCGAAGATCTAGGGTGTGTTTGGTATGGAGGAAATGTTTGGTTGATCAAAATGTTTTGTATAAGTGACGTTCCAAGTTTATCATCTCCTCCCCCACCCAACCCTCACCCCCCTTGATCATCCCAATCCCGCCACCCCTGAACCCCCATCCCCATCCCTACCCGCCTCATAACGTTTTGCTAGATAACATATAAATGCTCTTGGGATAATATTCTCTTACTTACATACCAAACCACACCCCTAATGCAAATAACATTTTGGAGAAACTTACATTTTTCGTAAAGCCTAATTAGCCACCGACTTCTTTAAACACTCATACTCAATGATGTTGTCTCTAAAGTTTTAGTTTTTTCATTACCGTTACACCCACTCACAAAACCTTTAAGCTAACAATAGATAACAATCAAGATTAACATTGGGGGATCAAATCAAAATCTTTTTTCCTAATTACGAACAAGGGCTTTGGAAAACCCCAAAATCAAAAGAACCCCAACCAAGAAACATAAGCAAAATCAAGAAAATAAATTCAAAAATTAAACAGAGTTTCTTCCTCAGAGATAAAAAAAAGAATGGGTAATGGGTACCTTTCCAACTCTGGAAGCGGCGGTGGGACTGTTCTCTGAATTAGAAAAATTGTCGTTCGCCGGCTTCTTTTCAATACACCCCATATCAAAACAACCCAAATCCATTCTCCACAAAATCAAAATTGAATCTTTTTGTAGAACTAAAAAAATCAATTTGTCAAATGGCCTCAACAATGTGTTGCTGTATACGAAGTGCTTATTGAAATCAATGGAGAAATTAGCGTTTCTTGAATCTAAATTGTTTACTGAAAGAAGAATTGAAGAAATTTGTGTTGTGATTTTCTTTGATTTTACAAGAAGAGAGTATAGCTTTTGAGTAAAGAAAAAACTATCCGTTACAACCGATCATTTCGTTCCCAACGGTTCTTTTTATATATTTTTGTTTATCGTTCTTGTACCCTTAATAATAAATAAATAAATATACTATTAATAAATGATAATGAATAATTTTAGAAAATAGTGGAATTTAAAATTTATATATTTTTTCCTTTTTCATTATCTTATTGATCAATTCTGGCATAATTTCATAAGTGGTCCTTTTGATTAATCTTTTTTTTTTGTTGATAATTTGGATTAAATATCTTTTTTTTTGTTTTGGTAATTTGACTAAATATCTTATCAGGATACAATGATATATACATTAAATGAAATTATCTTTATCTAATTAAAGACACTTCTACCTGGACAAGACAAGTAATATTTTGTATTTTGATACATTTACTTTAAGATTATCTTTTTTTTAAAAGAAAAGTTAATAAAGAGACATAGTTATGAAATGTGGTAAAAAGAGTCACCAAACCAGAGTCTAGTATGATAAAAAAATACCACCTAAATTAAAAGGAAAATTTTATAAAGCAATGGTTAGACCGACTTTGTTGTTAGAGATAGAACATCAAAAACTAAAGTGATCGAGTATGGCCTTTCAGAAACGCCGAATTTTTTTTATCCACATCCAATAGTTAAATCGAATAAATACAAATGAACCATCACACATTCATTCACTTGTAATAATGGAACAGAGAAGAATGTTACAGAAAAAAACAATATTACACTCCCCAATTCTCCAAGTTCAGATGAACTATCACATGTACATACAACAAAAAAAACTGTGCAACTTGAAAAAAATTGAAAAGATTCTGCATAAAATGTCCAGAGAAACATAATAAGGGCAAACATTTTGTGTGTTTAGTTTAAAGGAGCTGGTCCTTGTAGATCATTTCTTCTTGCCAGCATCTCCAGCCTTCGTCTGCAAAATTCAACCAACCAGAACATCAGAACAAGAATAAATGAAACCTCTCAATGTTGCAGCAGCTGAGGAAAAAATAAAAATCATTACTTTCTTGACACCGCGTACTTTCTGGGCTCTATTCTTCCGCTCCTTCATCTGCTTCCTAGACTTCTCTACCTTTGTGTCTAATCAATTCTGCACAAGTTGATCAATCATCCAAGAAGTTAGCCTAAAATCAAGTACAGCCTCAGTCCAATCATGAAGCCCAATGATTCAATGCTGAAGGTGCACTCAACATAATGGAGTATGAAAACTAAAGCATTTACTTAATGATAAGAGCATAAAAACATGAACTTATTTGCCAATAGCGACAGGAAGATGAAAACATAGTTACCTCATGAGCACCATTCTCTGGCATTTTGGAACATCCGCAACCAGGGGCTTGGACCCTTCTTTTCCACATCCCAATTCTTGGGATACCATGGAAACTGCCACATCAAGAAACAGCGTTCTGGATGAGGCATCAATGCAAGATGTCTGCCATCCGGAGAACAAATTGCTGCCACGCCCAAGGGAGAGCCATTAAGATTGAAAGGATATACATCTGTTGTTCTGCCATCATCATCGCAATATTTCACTGGTGCCAAGTTTGAGCCAAGAATATGATTGAAGAAGCTCTCATCAGGGAAATAAGCTCTTCCTTCACCATGAGCAGCCCAAACACCCAGCGTACTACCTTCCATACCTTTGAACATTATGGATGGTGATTCTTCTATTGTCACACTCGTGAAACGGCACTCAAACCTTCCTGACTCATTATGTACAAACCTTGGCTGTGATGGGTCCCCGCCAGCACCCAAAACACCTCCCACTTGGGGCCCTGGAACCCAACCCAACAGAGCCATAAGTTGGCAACCATTGCAAACTCCAAGGCTGAAAGTGTCTGGACGGTTATAAAAGGCCTGAAATTGGTTTAAAAGAGGCTGATTAAAGCGAATGGACGCTGCCCAGCCTTTCGCAGAATCAAGTACGTCAGCATAACTAAAACCTCCAACGAACACAATTCCACTAAATTCATCAAGCTTGATGTCTCCATTGAGAAGGTCTGACATTGCAACATCCCATGGTTCAAATCCAGCAGCATAAAAAGCTGCAGCCATTTCTCTATCACCATTGCTGCCTTCTTCACGGATAACTGCAACCTTTGGCTTTGAACTGGCAGTCATGTACTTGTCATCGGTAAATTTTGGTGTGAAGGATAGTTTCCAGGATGGTTCATGCCGATTTTTCAATCCTTCTTTTTCTAATTCTACACATGAAGTCAGTCTTTGGAGCTTTTCCAGTTGAAAGCTGGTATCTTCCCACATATCCCTGAGCACAGAAGTTTTCTCATTCAAATGTTTAACCCCTTCAACCCTCAATTCAACTATTGGAGATGAATTAACTTGACCAATGATATCAGCTGAAATAGCACCAAGGCGGAGCTTTTCCAGAACTAAATCCAAGTTCTTCCGGCTAACTTCAATGAGAAGGCCAAGCTCCTCTGCAAAAAGTGTTTGGGGTACACTACTCCCTGAAGAAACTAAATCTAAGTTAATGCCACAGTTCCCTGCAAATGTCATTTCAAGGGCAGCCACTATAAGTCCTCCATCACTGATATCATGACCGGCAGATATCAGCTCATCAGAGATTAGATTCTGAACCTCATTAAAAACAGTTTTAAGATAAGAGACGTCATCCACATCAGGACTTTCATCCCCAATTTGATCAAAAACCTGGGCAAGAGCAGATCCACCAACTCGTCGTTTCCCTTTGGCCAAGTCAATGTGAAGCAGTACACCATCATCACCAAGCTTCAAGTCTGGCGTAACCGTCTTAGTTATATCAGGACATGTCACATAAGTACTGATGACTAGATTCCCTGGAGCTTTAACAACTTCCCCGGATGCTTGGGCTGCCATGGAAAGACTATCTTTCCCCCCATCAATAGCAATTCCAAGTTCAATCATAGCTTCAGAAAGAGCAACAACAGTATCACACATTGCAGCGCCTTCGCCATCTAGCTTTGCAGCATACATCCAATTCCCACTTGCTTTAACATCAGAAAGAGATGTAACTTTCGCCCAAATTAGATTTGTGAGTGCTTCTCCGACAGCCAACCGTGCCATTGCTTTTGGATCCAAAAGACCTTTTATTGGCTGCTCCCCAATTGAGCATGCACCTCCAGTTAAGCCTGTATAAGTTTGAGCTATTACAGCAACATCAGCAAGAGGAATCTGCAAGGGACCCACAGTTTGCTGCTGTGCCACAAGGCCTGTGACGCACCTGTCAACTTTAGTGGTTAAGAACCTTTTCGAACAAACAGAAGGAAGCCTCAAGACTCTCTTCAGTGAATCTAAAACTGTTGTTGCAGGAGCAATATCAAGTGGCTCACGCAGAGTATTCATGCGATTTAATTCAAACGTCTTTTTAGGCATATCGCCAAGAACCTTCTCAAGCTCAAGATCAACTGCAGGCGGAGGAGGAGGCAGTCCACCAGACCTGCATTTTTCAATTGCTACACTATCCTGCAGAACAATACCGCCCTCACCATTAATTGTTCCAATAACAGCCAAGGGAACTCTTTCCCTTGCACAAATAGCTTGCAAAAGACCTCGACTTTCAGGCTTCACCAGTATTGCATCTTGCTCCTGATACTCTGCACCCCAAATTTCTAGAACAGACATGGTGTGATCACCAATTACAATTGCCCTTATATCAATTTTGGCACCCTCTGGGTGTATTATCTCCTTCACGACATTACAGTTTCCATCAGCACCCTGATCATGAATACCAATGATGGGGTTGTTTTCACCAATTTCAACGCAAGCACGAACAACCCGATATAACTTCTGTGCCATCTCAGCATCTCCACGCTGCACGGCATTGAAGTCAAGCTCGGCATCATTCTGTCCACTGACCATGCTGGATGCAGCACCGCCTCCCATTCCAATGCGATGTGCTGGTCCTCCAATCTTAACTACCAACATACCGATCTCGGGTTCTCCCTTCGATATGTGAAGGTGATCTATTTGCCCAATGCCAGCACTAAACATGATTGGCTTCAACCATTCCCTTCTCTCACCACTTGGCAGTCTCATTCCAAAATTTCGAGTATAACCCTGGATCAAGGGCTCCCCAAATTTATTTCCATAATCTGATGCTCCATTACTAGCATCAATAAGGATCTGCAGTGGTGATGCCAAATTTGCTGGGTATGTGAAAGAACGATCTTCCCAAGGAGCATATGACTCTTCAAGATTAAGATTCCCAACACAATATCCAGCTGTAGATGCAACAACAATAGAACCCCTTCCAGTAGCATGGGTATCTCGGATACGGCCGCCTGCACCTGTCTCAGCTCCAGGATAAGGTGCCACAGCACAAGGAAAATTGTGGGTTTCTGCAGTAAACAAGATATCAAGGAATCTGGCAGTCACGTCCAAAGGGCATGTCGAGCCAGGCTGAGTAGGTCGCAATTGTTTCACTGGAAATCCCTTGATAGCGCTGGAATTATCTTTGAAACCAAATAACCGAATTATTTGGATTTGCAAGCAAAGTACTTTTGACGATCTGCATAAGAGTCTTATCCACAGGTTGACCATCTAGTGCAAGCTTTCCAGTAAAGAACCAGTGCCTACTGTGTTCACTATTTGATTGAGCAATATCAAATAGTTCTACATTAGTTGGGTTTCGCCTAATGTCATCCCTGAAAAGTTTGGTGTAGTACTTTAAGTCTTGCTCATCAAAGGCCAAGCCCATTTTCTCATTAATTTCCTCCAATGCCTTACGACCCTTTTCCATGATAGGTATATATCGAACCTCCTCTGGAACTATACTTGTCTTGAAAGAGGAAAGCTTCTCAGCATAGACACACTCCGTCATCCGGTCATGAACCATCGAAGCAAATGCATTAATTTGACTATCTGGAAGTGACCCATTGACATATAATAAATACCTCCTTGAACGCTCCATTCTATTTATCTCTGTTAACCCGCATGCTTGACAAATCGACACTGCATTAGCAGACCACGCTGTAGTGAAAGACAACCGCGGACCAACTTCAATGGTATATGCATCCACACTTTTTCTCTTCTCCCCATCAAGGAAACTCTCACTTCCCAAGCTCTCAGGTTCATAAGTTTCTCCTAAAACCCATTTAAGCACAGAAAGTTTATCACCTGAAAGATCTGAACTGAGTCCAATGTTAAAGCACTGTTCAGTTTTCAAGCCAATTATTTGATTTGATATCTTAGTCTGAACCAATTTGAGAAGCTCAGCAGTGGCACTGTCCTGTAGGAACGGAACGCGATATAAATGTATCACCTTTTCAGCAACCTCCTGAAATTTGCCTGAATCTTCGTTTACCAAGCTACTGACATCCTTAGAAACAACAGCTCTAATCTTTGCCGGAATATGGGACCTTAATCTCAAATTTTTATGTGAATATGGAACAGGGCTCGATCTTGGAAGTGTACCCCCAAAGCAAACGATTTGTCTGCCTACTAGAATGTCTGGGCAATGCTAACTTTTGTCTATGAAAACCCTGTAATGTAAATAAAGCATATTTAACACTGTTCCATTGGTTACCAGCAAAAATGATTTTCCAAACATCATTAAACAACATATTCGAAACAATAAAATAGTGATCATACTTGTAAGAACTCTGTTGCAGTAATGTCCCAAGCAGATGTTGTCATTGCCGAACTCTGTTTCTGCAATGAATAAGATATGATAAAATATATGCCCAAAAAAAAACAGAGTCTACAATAACAATCACAAATAACATACCCACAAAAATTTTGAGCATAAAAAATTAATCTTTCTCCACAATTTTCATCATACCAGAAAAAAGATTTGATTTTTATAGAAAGTAAATACCTTGTTATACCAGTGATAGTGTTCTGTTTTGGGTTCAAAGCCAAAGTTAGAGGGGCGAAAAGGGTAGAGAGTGTTTAATGGTGGAAGGAGCAAAATCAATGATAGTGTTCTGTTTGGGGTTTAAGACCAAAACCCTAGTTTTTAGAAATTCTCTAATTCTATATGTTGTATTTTATTTATTTTGATTTCCAATGTTAGTTAATCGTATTAGAATTTGATTATTTCAAATTTACATTGCGTTTATTATGCTTATCCGGATTAGAATTAAACTATTCCAAATTCCCACCACTAGACCGTCAAAACGGACTTAGCCCATGGGGTTGGCCCGATCCAACCCATTATTGGGATAGAGTTGGGATAAATTTTTTCAAGTCCATTTAAAACTAGGGCTTATAAGCCTGGCCCATATAAGTCATTGGCCCTTGAGGCTTGATCGGGGACGGGACGAGGTCGTCCCACGGGCCAAAACTTTTTATTTAAGGGTAACTTATAATAATCTCACTAGTATATAATTTAATTACTTAAATACACACTATGTTGTAATATTATGAATCTTACCAGATTTTGGTATGTCCAAATACATGTATCTCGAAATATATGCACTCAAAACTAGGTTAATTTGTTCTAGTTACACTCTATCCAAGTAGATTCGCATGCATCTAGGATACATAGACAAATCTCGCGCCATCGCTTCCTTCCCATCTTGCTTGTCACTCTCTAATCTCGCTTGCGTATCTGGTATGCGATATACATGTTAATTACACTAGATTTTTTGCTAGTGTTATTGAAACAACATCATTGTTTGCCATATTTGATTTGAAAATCTTCTCATTTTCTTGATGTTATAGAATTATAAGTTTGAAAAGAAAAAAAAATAAAGAAAAGACAAAAAAAAGGGTTAGCCCGCCCCAGCCTTCGGCCCTTATAGGGTTGGGTTGGGTTGAGCATTTTTAGGGCCTTCCGAATGAAGGGCCAGTCCACCCTAGCCCTTCAAATTCTTTGGCCCGTGAAGCTTGAGCCGGATGGGGCTGGGCCGGTCCTTTTTGACAGCTCTAAATATAAGAATTAGACTATTCAAATTCGCAGCATATATTATTATGTTCATTGTCATATAAATTATAGTATTTATGTAAATTTAAGAATTTTATGTTTAAAATTAACACCAAACATTAATTAACTTAATTATTCTACTCTACATAAAATGGAAAGAAAGAAAATATATTTAACTTTAAAAAATAGTTATCTATAATATACATAGGGGAGTTGTGGTTTTGTAGCATTTTATAAATTTATTTATTTTATAAAAGATTTTATTTTTAAGAATATTTTTTTTCTATTCAAATTTGTAAGTAATTATAAGATAATATTTTCATAATTAAGTTGTCTCAACTACAAAGTAATATTTCAAACAAAAGTATTGGATTCTTTTTTATGTCTTGTCTGTACATATCAAGTTTTATTCGTAATACGAACAATATTTATCGTAAGAATGTACTAATTAAATATATTTTATGGTAATTATGGATGGATTTAGTTTATTGATATGTAAATACACTATAACATCAAAAAAAAAATCATTCCTTTTTAGTTAATAAGAAATAACAAAAAATAGCCTCTTGTACTTAAAAGGTAAGTTTAAAATAATCGCTTAATCAAATACTCCTTTCGTCCACTTTTATTTATCATGTTACATTTTTCGAAAGTTAATTTGACTAATTTTTAAAGCTAAATTAGATTATATTAATTCGATATTTTAAACAAAAAAATTATATATTCAAAAGCTATACAAAAAGTACTATAAATTGTCAAAAGTTAATATTTTTAGTCTCTAACAAATATTTGTCGAATTTTGATTTTAGATTTGATAGAAACTACGGAGGAAAAAATATTACTAGTAAGAATTTACATTTAAAGGTACAATTTTTATAATTTTGATTTTATAGGAAGGTTAACTAAAAGTCTTAATTTTCAACAAACTTGAAAAATTAAAACTATTAAGTACATCTTTTTGAACCTACCCTCGAACATAAGACATCATTCTTGTCCATTTTCTCTTTTTCCAACATGCATGATGAATATAGTGGATTAATATTTATGAAACCATATGTATTTGCAGCATATCTTATTATTACAACTATATATATATATATTATAAGATCACTAGTTATTTTTGGAAGATCCCAAGTCTTTTATTTATTATGTAGTAAGTACTAGTAATGTTTATAGGCAATGGGAGAATCCGGGTCGGGTTTTTCAACACCATCTTCATTCCTTAACCAATAATTCTGAGGAAGAGAGGCTGCACCATTTGGTATATCATTCATCACTCTTTCTTGCCCTGTTGGAAAATATATTCCTGTTCGAGGATGTGGCACCCACCACTCCTCCTTCGAGTTTCTTCGTGTTTCAGTTCTCTCATCAATATTTTCCTTCCACGTACTCATCATGCGTTTAATTTGGTGCACTTTATGTGGCCTACATCAACCATTTTAACTTTTTAGTCACTAGTACCTAGTATGAATCTAATATTGTTAATACATAGGTAAATAACTCAACATGCATCCAACTAATTACACCATTAACTCATCTTATATCATGGCAGATAATATTGTGCTAATTTTAAAAAATATATACATAAAATATCTAATTTTATGAAGGGAAAAAAAACCACAATTTCATTCAGCCACGGTATAAAAGGACATGCATGATTTCCACCATATATTCTAACTTTTTATTTTTTGTTGACGGATAGAATAAAAAAACGATTCGAGTAGACTTTAGGGGTAAGTTGGTAATATTTGGCTCTATTTGCGAAATTAAGTATGATATATATCTTGCTAGCATTTGTGAATGATTTAAAATTATAAATTACTATAAATTTAAGAGTACAAGTAACTAATTACGCAAGGCAATTGAGAGAAGAAGAAATTAAACAATACTTTAATTACCTAATTAGTTGTAATCTCTGTGAAAACTTAGTGATTCCAGCTCCAGTCATATGCAAATAAATATTTCTAGTTGATAAACCAAACTATAAACTAGGAAGTGTAGCAATGCAAATCTTTATAGGGATTTAGGGTTTTATATATACTCCTACATAGGAGTAGAATATGATTCTATTCTAAGAAAGTTTGCAAATCTTAAAAGCCTCAAAAAAGAGATTTTTATTTTATTTAAAAAAAATAAAATAACAAAGCAAAACAACTGTTATTAGGGATGACAGTGGGACGGGGCGGATGCGGGGCGGGGCGGGTTTAAGGCTATATGGGGGACGGATGCGGGGCGGGGTGGGTTTAAGGCTATATGAGGAGGGGCGGGTTTAAGGTTGTGTGGGGCGGGTCGGATGCGGGCGCGGTTGAAGTGGGTTTTTTAAAAATTAATGTGGGGTGCGGGTATATGTAATTTTATGTGGGTTCAAACTTAATTTTAACTTTTTACATGTTATAAGAGTGATAGAGCATTATTTATTAAGATAATTTCATTAAAGCTACTAAAATATTCAAGATAATAAATGAAAATGGTTCAATAAAAAATAATACAATTTCTTATACGTTTCCCAATTGACCTCTAAAAAATAAAATTTTAAGTCACTATCCTATTAAATTAATACAACTTACTGAAAAAATGAATTTATTTTTATGAATTTTATTTTTAGTATCAAACATAACTAGAAAAAGAAAATATTAAAAAAATTATGTGGGGCGGATTCATGCGGGGCGGGTCTATGCGGAGTGGGGTGGGGAGGGTTGAAAATAAAAAGAGTTGTTATGCGGGGCGGGGCGGGGCAGATTAAAAAAATTGTGGGTTAAACTCAATCCGCACCGCCCCCGTCCTACACTACCCCATTGCCATCCCTAACTGTTATATGTACTTATATGTAATCTCACTCACTTTGTTTGATATAAAGCAGTTTAACATAATTCTTTCTTCTTGTCCACTTTATTAATCTTTTGTTACGGGACGTAAGTCATTTTACTTAAAAAGATATTGACATGAATTTTTTTTCCTGGACATGGATAGAATTCAAGGTGTTCAAATAAAATAAAAAAATCACATCAAAATGAAAAATAAAACACGATAAAAGAAAAATGATAAGATTTGGTTTGATATTGACGTAAGAAAAAAATAAACAAACCGATAGGTAAAGCTTTAGTTCTTATACATTTTAGTTCTTGTAATATTATTAATTTTAAATTAATTGAAAGTTGTACTTTTGATTTGTTTATTTGTAAATATTCATATATTTATTCACTTAATATAAAGGTTATATTGGTGTTACTACACATAGAACGATAATATAGTTTGAAAAATCATATGTATATACAAAAGAGAATCAAAACATATATTTTAATTAATTAAATGTAGATAATTATATACTCTATCATAAGAATTAAAATCAAAATTTATCAATAACCGAGGAACGAAAACTACATTTAATTCTTGTTTTAAAAAGGTAGATTAATTAAGACCTCACTTTTGGTACGCGGGATACCCAAAGGCACCAAGAGAGGATAAAAAGGATTTGTTGTCCTTTAAAAGTACATAAGGAACATGTACTATTCTTTAACGATATGACTGCCTCGTATATATTAGGCTACAATCCATCAACTTTAATTTCCTTCATTATTATTCTCAAGTACAACCAAAAATTTGTGATGAAAAAATTAAGATTCTTTTTTACTTTTAATTAAAATTTAGTGGAATGGTCCGAGAGATTCTTGCACTTGACTTGATTTGTCAGTTGGATTCTTGTACTTATGACTTTGTCAACTAAACCCTTAAACTCATTCAAACATAATATTTTAGATCCTTTTCTCATCTGATGAGTGTGTGTGTAGTACACTCATTTTACACATGACATATCACGTCATTTTTTATTATTATTATTTCGATGACACATCAGAAATTAAATATTTAAAAATAAATAATTTTTAAAAAAATGCAATTTTCTCTCTCTCTTACTCATTTCACCCCCTTCCCACTTCATCCTCTTTATTCCACCTTCTACCATTTTCATCTTTCTTCATAGTTCACGCTCAAAAATTTCTTCAATCATAAAATGTAATAGATTATAACTAGTTCTTGTACATAATTTAGGGTTTTATTTATTTTGATTTGATAAAAAGAGCTATGAAGAAAACTTCAAATTGGAAAAAATATGTTTATATGTAAATTCAAGTAATAGATCTTAAAGAAATAAATTTATAAACATGGTGAATGGTTTATTTTCTTGCAAAAACTTTTTTTAATTTTAATTTGATGATTTTATTGTGATAATGTGTACATCAAAGAAAAACAAGATAAAAGGAGTAGGGGCGGGGAGGGTGGGGGTGGATGGGGGATGAGGTTGAAGAAGAAGAAGAAGGGAAAGGGAGTAGGGGTGGGGGAGAGTGGGGGCTGAGGTTGAAGAAGAAGAAGAGAAAAAAGATGGGGTGGGGTGGGGCTGAAAAAGAAGAAGAGAGAAGGGGTGGGGGTGGGGCGAGGTGTGGTGGAGTGAAGAAGAAGGAGGTTTTCAATATTTTAAATTTTTTATTATTATTATTGTTTTGTCTTATAATTTTGATAATTTTAAAATAAAAATATTGTATTCACTTGCTTCAAAACGCGTTGGGTCACGTATTTGTCCAACTAAGTCATTTCAGTGCCACATAAGCCCGGTCAATGGTTAGAGGGTTTAAAAAATAAAGTTTCATTGAGTTTAAGGATTCATTAGGCAAAATGATGAGTATAAGGGTTCAACTGACAAACAAAGTCAAGTACAGGGGTATCCCAGGTCATTCCGCCTTAAAATTTTCTAGTTTAAACTAAGAAATTAAAGACTTAGGCATAGTAACTAGTAAATTTATGAGTTGTGAATCGTAACTGATAGAGCGATAGAATTCGAATATGAATAATCTAATTGCAATAAAAGTACCAAAGTTGTTTACTTTTTGCACTAAGGAACCAAAAAAAAACTTATTGTCCTTCTATTTGAGTGTAAAAATCGACACATATTCATATTCTTGTGCAAGAAAAAGTAGCCTAGTAGATGCAATTATGGTCTATGGAAACAGTTAAAATCACTACAAAACTTTAGATGAGCTGAGGAAAAAAACAACACATTAGATTAATTGTGTAATTAATTTACTTATCGCGATCAGATTTTTTAAAATATGTATTTGAATTGAATCGTCTAAATATATGGTACTTTTGAAAAAGGGAAAAGGCTCAAATATGCCATCGAACTTTTAGAAAAGGCTCATTTATGCCATCCGTTAAAAGTTTGGCTCATCTATGCCATTACCATTTAAGAAAAGGCTCATTCATGCCATTATTTTTTAACGGTGGTTTTGCAAAACCATTTTTTTACACGTGGCCAATTATAATTCAGCCACGTCATTATTATTTTTATAATAAAAAAATAAAATTAAAATGTTTGATCAGAAATTTGATTTAATATTATAAAAAAATAATGACGTGGCCGAATAATAATTGGCCACGTGTAAAAAATAGTTTTGCAAAACCACCGTTAAAATATTTGTTCAGAATTTTAATTTTTTATTATAAAAATAATAATGATGTGGCCGAATTATAATTGGCCACGTGTAAAAAATGGTTTTACAAAACCACCGTTAAAAAATAATGGCATGAATGAGACTTTTCTTAAACGGTAATGGCATAGATGAGCCAAACTTTTAACGGATGACATAAATGAGCCTTTTCTGAAAGTTCGATGGCATATTTGAGCCTTTTCCCTTTGAAAAATTCGATGACCTACTTCCGACGAAACTAATACAAAATCAAACATACACCACTCTATATTGATTTAACCGGATATTTACCATAGCTTTGTATAAATATTAGTAATCGAAGCATTAATTAAAAGTAATGGTTAAAAAGTTAGGTCGATAGAAAAAACATCACATCAAAGGTTAACCGTTGAATAGTTAAATGTATTTGAGTTTTGAATTTTGTCACAATTTATATGAATATATTTTTATTAAACTAATATAAAATATTTTGAATTATTGTGAAATAGTTGTCATATAACGTCCCGTTGATATTCTCTCTGTTTAATTTACCTGTTTATTATATTAAAAAATGTTTCATATTTACTTGTCATTTTTAGCATATTAAAAAATAACGTAAATTTTTTTCTTCATATTTACTTGTAACTTTAATTATCTATTCTTCAAATTATTTTTAAGAACGTTCTTAAACACCGATTTATATAAACTATTATAAAATATTCAT
>JAJOOS010004299.1:0-17709 GCA_029582725.1 Solanum chiquidenum | reverse complement strand
TATCACTCACAATCCATTTACCCCACCCCCAACAAAATAGAGTGCAATTGTCCCCAATGCACAAAAGTAAAAACATAAAGGATAGGGTGAAGCAAACACGTGGAGCATTGCGCCGAAGACCTCTCAACAAGTGGGTGGGTTCGGTTTCTCGGAGCCTGTTAGATCAACACTCGGGACACTATCAGTAGTACCCGCATCTACCATCTTAGCACCCTCAGTAGTGCTAACATCAACTCTCACCGCATCATCAGTAGTGCTCATGCTGCTAGAGGCACCAACACCAATCTCCCTAGCCCGCTGCTTCCGCAACTCTTCATCAATGATGGATGCCCTCCAGGCCGCCTCAGTCTCTTTTTGCTCCCTCTTGCTAACTCACCCAGCATCAGTGCCATCAAAAGTGTGACTGGAGTTGGGCCGCTTCCCAATAGTACGAGAAGAATTAGGTGGCGGCATACCATCTCCGAATAAAGCACTCAACACCATATTATCAATCGGTGTCGTAGGGGCGGACTCAGGCTCAGTCTATGGTGGAGAAATAAGTCAAGTGATATCAGCACGGAGGCTCTCTATCTCCTTCTGGAGAGTGGTCACATCAACAGTCGGGGCCGACCTCTCTAGGACTCTCAACTCAAAGGCATTCACACGCTTATAAACGACATCGAACTTATGGTCCATCATCTGCTCCATCCAATGCTCAATCCTAGTCTCGAACTCCTCTATCGCACGCTGCATCCAAGGCCTCACATGTTGAAGTAGGCTACCCATCTGGGCCTCCAGCTTCTGGACACGGGCTAGAGGCACTATAACAGACCCTCAGGAGGGGGTGGCTTTGGAGGAGCTAGGGGCCTAATTGACAGCCGAAGATGGGGAAGCCGGGGCATCATCTGTAGTGGCTGGAGAGGGTAGGATCATCACCATGCATCTGCTCCACATCTGCTACAAGGTTTGATCCTAATAGTGACACCTCAACCTGTGGCTCCCTGCGAGGTGCAGCTACATTGGCCTCGTCCCAAATCATGCCAATATCTAGGGTCTTGGTCGCCTGAAGCAACCTATCACACTGCCAAACCGGTACTCCAGCATCCCTAACTATATCCTCACTGAAGGACCCTGGGCTAAGGGCCATCCATTCACACCTATGCCTTCAGAAGAGCTCGTGGATGGCGTGTACGGTATGAAGGCTGCCTGTGAGATATCGGCGCTCATCAGTGACAAGTCGAGCCATCTTGTCCTTCTCATTCAGCATTCGGGAGTCCCTATATATCTGATACAGGCCACTCACGCACCAATGATTGGGTTCCTCAGCAACTGGTTCAGGATCGGTGTTTGGTGGCACTGGAATGTCCCCCGAACTAGTAGGCCCGGAGGATGAGGCGGTGATGCCATTAGAGCTGGAGCCAGAGACGGAGCCAGAGCCAGATGCTGACCTAGAGCCAGCCAGTTAACCGATCGGTGTATCCCCCTCATCAGACTGGGGGAAGTGACCACGTCGGCTTGCACCTATCGGGTTTGGTTCCGTGTAGTGGGTGGTGCCGTGGGAGATGTCCTGGTAGGAGGTGGGACATAATCCCCATCCTCGTCCTTATCGATCAGCCAAAAGAAAGGTCCACAGACTTTGATTTACCCCTCGCGAGGTAAGTCGGAGCTTACTTGGGGGCCATAGTACCTATAGAAGTTTAGTTAGTACCAAAAACAAGAAAATAACACACTCGAAAAAAATTTAGAACAAGAAACGAATCAAAACAAAAAACCAAACAAATTCTGGGCAGTAGCTGAATTGCCGACCCACGGTGTGTACCTACGGTTCGTGGTTGGACCTACGGTCCATAGGTCCCCTCCATAGGTTAGAGTACCCAAAAGTTGGGTCTCTGATGTGAACCACGGATGTGCAGAACCGTCCGTCGATGGAACGACGGACCGTAGTCTACCTCTGTGGTTCCATACTTAGTGATTATTTCATGTGCAACAGACCCACAGACCTGACCTACGATTCGTGGACGGGGTCTCCTGGGTCAGGTTTGTGCTAGATTTCAGACATACCTCATTTTGTACTCATTATTTCAACACATCAATTGATTAACCTAGGTCTAATCATGCATTTCAACACAATATATGGTAGTTTGTAATCCTTAGGGTTCAGATTATGCACAATTTTGACTTTTTAACATACCGAACAAAGAACCATAAGTCAAAATTTCCATTTAGACCTTTTACCTTGATTCAGTCAGTTTTAATAACCTACACACTCACATACCATCATACTAAGGGCTATTCTAGCATAAAATTCAACATTAAACTCTAAAATTAACAATCCTAACAACCCAATGTCAAGTACCAACTTCGTGACTTCATAATACAATAATGAACAGTGAATTCAAAGTCAGGGTGAAGTCATTTACCTTTCAGGAAATCAAAGTGGGTGAATATGTGATGCAATAAACTTCTAGACCCTTTTAAAATCCTTTTACATCAAACCTAGAAAATGGAATCGTTGGGGAATGTGAAGATGAGGGATTTGGAAGGGAGAGGGATGATATGGGAATTTGGGGAAATGAATGGGGAGTGATTTGTGGGATTTGGAAGGGAGAGGGATGATATGGGAATGGGGAAATGAATGGGGAGTGATTTGTGGGATTTGGGAGTTAAATAGAGCAATTTTGGGAGAGGAAAGATTTAGGAATGGTTGGGAGGGAGTTTTGAATGTGGGAAAGATTTTATTTTATAAGGTGTTCGGGTCGGGTCGGGCAAACCCTAGGTTCTGAACCCACGAGACCCCATCTACGGTCCGTGGGTCCGGTCCGTAGGTCACTCTGACACATTAATTCTTAGAAAGCTTACATGGGGATCTACGGATGCCACTCACGGTCTGTGGATGGACCCACGTACCGTCGATAGGGTCCGTAGACCTCTGCACAACCTTTTTCTGTGGATTTGGCTTTTCATCCCTGCACATGTAGCAACCGTTAGGACTTTCTTTTTACATTTTATGGACACTTTTTAGACACGGACCCTATGCTATATCTAGCCAACACTAATACAAAATAAAACACCTATCTAAAGAGTTACATAAATTAAAATGAAAAAATAAAACCCCTATAAGGAAAAGAAAAACCTATAGTTGGCTAGATTGTACATCTTGGGTTGCCTCCCAAGCAGCTCTTGATTTAACGTCGCGGCACGACGCATACCTCTTGATTACTCAGACTTCAGCAAGATAATAGGCCTCAACCACTTCTTGCACACTCTCATCTTTCCCCATGTAGACCTTGATCCTTTGCCCGTTCACTTTGAACCTTGTTCCCTCCTTGTTCTCGGGCTCGGCCGCTCCATGTGGGAACACTTGAGTGACTATGAATGGCCCGGTCCACTTGGATTTGAGCTTGCCAAGAAACAAGCGCAACCTTGAGTTGAATAGAAGCACCAGATCACCCACAGCAAATTCACACTTTTCAATCTTTTGGTCATGATACTTCTTCATCTTCTCCTTGTACAAGGCTGAACTTTCATAAGCTTTTAGGTGAAACTCATCAAGCTCATTCATGTCATTTACTCTTTGACTCGATGCGGCGTCCCAATCCAAATTCAACTTTTTTAGCCCCCACATAGCCTTATGCTCTAGCTCTACCGGCAAATGGCAAGACTTCCCATGTACTAGTTGGTAAGGGGACATACCTATGGGAGTCTTGAAGGCGGTGCGATAGGCCCATAGAGCATCATCAAGCCTCCTTGACCAATCAGTTCTATTTGCATTCACAGTCTTAGCAAGGATTTGCTTTATCTCTCTGTTGGATACTTCAACTTGCCCACTAGACTGCATATGGTAAGGAATGTCTACATTGTGACAGACTCCATATTTCTCTAGCAACACCTCGAACAACTTATTACAAAAGTGGAAACCTCCATCGCTAATAATCGCCCTAGGTGTACCAAATCTGGAGAAGATACTTTTTTTTAGGAATGCGGTGACACTTTTCCCTTCATTGTTTGAGAGCACAATTGCTTCCACCCATTTCAACACATAATCAACCGCAACAAGATTACACTTCATCCCATGTGAGCTCACAAATGGAACCATAAAGTCAAGGCCCCATACATCAAACAACTGAATCACCAATATCGGATTCATAGGAAGCTCTTGCCTCTTTGAAATTCCTTTTTCTCTTTGGCAACGATCACAAAACTTGGCAAAATCATGAGCAAATTGGTGGATCGTTGGCCAGCAGTACCCACATTGCAAGATTTTATGCGCAGTCTGAATACCACTATGATGCCAACCAACAGGCGATGAATGACACATTTTTAGTATACTCATCATCTCAACCTCAGGCACACAGCGACGAATAATCTTATCAGCACAAATACGGAACAAGTAAGGCTCATCCCAAAAGAACTTCTTCACATCATGCACAAACTTTTTCCTTTGGTGAAAAGACAAATCCGATGGAACCATATCACTTGCCAAGTAGTTAGCAAAGTATGCGAACCAAGGAATCAGATCATGAGAAGCAGCCAATACTTGTTCATCTGGAAAAACATCATTTATTTCAGCCCCATCTCCTAGCTTGAGCATAGCTTCCTTCTCTAATCTGGACAACTGATCGGCAACTTGATTTTCTGTCCCTTTTCTATCTTTCACCTCAAAATCAAACTCCTGCAGCAACAATACCCATCTAATCAACCTCAGTTTTTCATCCTTTTGGCATCAGATACTTCAATGCTGAATGGTCAGTATGCACTATGACCTTAGTACCAAGCAAGTAGGATTGGAGTTTCTCGAATGTGAAAATCACAGCAAGAAGTTCTTGTTCAGTCACTATATAATTATTTTGAGCCATCTTTATAGCTTTGCTGGCATAGTAAATAGGATGAAGAATATTCTCTCGCCTCTGTCCCAAGAACCACTCCACTCGCATCACACATCACTTCAAATGGTTGCCCCCAATCCGGTGAAATAATGATAGGTGCAGAAACTAGTTTTACTTTCAACTCTCCAAATGCTTTCAGACAAACATCATCAAAATCAAACTTACACTCCTTTTTGAGTAATTTGCACAATGGATGTGCAATTTTGGAGAAATCCTTGATAAACCTCCTATAAAAGCCTACATGCCCAAGAAAACTTCTAACACCTTTAACAAAGATAAGTGGTGTAAGCTTTTCTATTACCTCAACTTTAGCTCTATCAACCTCAATACCCTTCTCAGAAATCCGATGACCCAGAACGATTCCCTCTTTCACCATATAGTGACACTTTTCCCAATTGAGCACAAGATTTCACTCTTCACACCGTTTAAGTACCTCGGCCAAATGATCCAAATAACCATCAAATGAGTCACCTACCACAGATAAATCATCCGTAAATAACTCAATAGTGTCCTCCACCATATCAAAAAATATCGACATTATGCAATGTTGGAAGGTCGCTGGAGCATTACACAACCCAAATGGCATCCGTTTGAAGGCGAAAGTCCCATAAGGGAAAGTGAAGCTAGTCTTCTCTTGGTCTTCCGGAGTTATGGAGATCTGATTGTAGCCCGAATAAACATCAAGAAAGCAATACCAACCCTTACCAGCAAGGCGGTCCAACATCTAATCCATGGGGAAGTGGTTCTTTTCTGTCTAAACATTTAATTTCCGGTAATCCATGCATACTCTCCATCCAATAACTGGCCGCATTGGAACAAGCTCATTTTTCGCATTAGGTACCACAATAATCCCACCTTTCTTGGGCACATACTGAACATGACAAACCCAACTACTATCTGCAATGGGATAAATGACTCCAGCATCCAACCACTTGATGATTTCCTTTTTCACTACCTCTTGCATAGGTGGATTTAGTCTCCTTTGGTGCTCAATACTAAGCTTGTGATCCAGAATAAGTTGGATTTAATGAGAACAAATGCCAGGAGGAATCCTAATAATGTCCGCAATAGTCCACCCAATAGCCTGCTTGAACATTTTCAACACAGAAACCAATGCCTCAACCTGTACCACATTCAAATCTACCGCAATGATAACCGGTAAAGTACCATCTCTCCCCAAGAATACATACCTCAAATGTGATGGTAGAGCCTTAAGCTCCAATTTTGGACATATCAACAGACGGTTTTGCTGGTGGAGAGTCGCGATTCTTCATATCTAACTCCAATTTCTTTAGTTTGGAATGAAATTCGAACCTATCCAGTGCGGCAACTATATCATCATAGTCTTTAATACCATCACCCTCAAAATTCATCATTACCGATGTAAGTGCATCACCCAGCCTTTCTTCAATAGACACATTAGAACCTCGTTCCACAATATGATTCACCACTGACACTGACTTGAGATCGCTTTCCTGCTTCATGGACCTACATATATTAAAAGTTACATCTTCACTATTCAATCGAAACTTCATCTTCCCTTTCTCCATATCGACCAAGGCATGCCCAGTAGCAAGGAATGGTCTTCCTAGGATGATACGAACCTCAAAATCAACCTCACAGTCAAGTATCATAAAATCCGCTAGAAAAATAAATGACTCCACTTTCACAAGTACATCTTGTAGAACACCGATGGGCCTCTTTACAGTTCTATCGGCCATGAGTAATCGCATCATAGTCGGTTTTGGAGCCCCTAAACCTAACTTCTTGTAAATAGGCAATGACATCAGATTAATACTAGCACCCAAATCACACAACACTTTTGCAAAATGCAATAACCCAATGGTACAAGGAATAATGAAAGCACCAGGATCCTCTTTATTCTGCACAAGTGACCTAGTAGAAATAACACTGCAATGTTGCAACCTATCATCATCTTCAAAACTGACGGCCCTCTTCTTAGTCACCAAATCTTTCATAAATTTTGCATACCCATGCATTTGCTCCAAAGCCTCTATCAATGGAACATTGATGGAAAGTTGTTTCAACATAGTAATAAACATGTGGTATTTCCCTTCTTCATTCTTCTTTACCAATCTCTGTGGGAATGGAGGTGGAGGTCTAGGCATGGGGACAACTTTTTGGGTTATCTCATATTCCTTCTCTGTAGCATTCTTGAACTCTCCAGTAACCTCAATCTCGTCATCATCTTTTTCAACCTCAGACAACATAGGTGGATCAATGGTATGTTTACCCCTTCGAGTAGTGACTGCCATACAATGACCATCATTCTTCTGATTTTGGATGGTGTTGCTAGGAAGTGTGCCAGGCTGACGTGTGTTTACTGTAGTGGACAACTGATTCATTTGCTGCTCAAGTTGCTTAATCAACACTACATGGGCATCAACTTTTTGACCGATTCCAGACAAGTCATTATGCATCTCTTTCATATTCTCATAAGTCGAATCGAACCTCTTCATCATCATTTGCATCATATCCTCGATCTGTGACATACTACCCCCAGCTTCCCTATTACCAGATTCCTAATTTGCAGGTGGAACATAAGGCCCAACTCTCTCATTTCTATTACCATAGTTGGGTTGTAGTTGTTGTCGCGATTGTAGTTCCCATTCCGGCCATATTGACCCTCTCGATTGTAGTTACCATAGTTCTGACCTTGGGTTCCTTGACCTTGGCACCAATTATCCAAATTGGAACCTTGGGCATTGGCTCGAAAACCCCCCGTCTGATCATTCACCAAGTAAGCATCCTCCTCATAGTATCATTTCTCACCCGGTGGTGGTGGAGTCCTAGTCAAGTAGTTTACCGCATTTACCTTCTCTGGACCTCCACTTACATGCTTCAACACCAACCCAAGTTCTATCCTAATCTAAGCCATCTCTTCACGAATGTCGTCAGCAGATTGACTAGGCGCAACTTGAACTACAAATGTGCTTCTTGTAGTGTCTAACTTTTGAGTGCTCCATGCTTTATTGTTTCAGGAAATCTTCTCCAGTTTCTCAGCGATCTCCTCAAAAGTGAACTCACCATATGATCCTCGAGCGATAGTATCAAGTACAACCTTACCATTGTCATCCTGACCTCTGTAGAAATACTCTTTTAGTGACTCATCATCAATGCGGTGGTTCGTAACACTTCTTATGAATGCAGTGAATTTGTCTCATAAACTACTCACAAACTCTCCGGGTAGTGCCACAAAGTTGTTGAGTTTTTCTTTGTGGTTCAGCTTCTTTGACAACGGAAAATACTTGGTCATGAACACCTTGTACAATTAATCCCATGTATGGATTGAGTTATATGGAAGCTCAGAAAACCACACTGCAGCATCACCGGTCAATGATAGAGGGAAGACTCTCAACCCTATGACTTTCATATCCAACTCCGGTCGCCCCACACAAATCTTGCAAACACTCCTCAACTTGGCCATGTGCCCATGCGGATCTTCCAAAGCCATGCCAGAAAACAAACCTCTCACAGTAAGCATCTGCCTCAAACTGCTAGTCACCACGAATGTATACTCTAGAGGCAGGGGAGGGAGAACAATGGGTCCTTCATATTCGCAATGTTGAATTCGACCCTGTAATTATCACGCAGTCTTGGTTTTGGTGGATCCTGCACCCTCAATGCATCTCCAAGTAAATTAACACTAGGAACCTGACCATTCTCATCACCAACAACTTTCATATGCTCCTTTATGACTGGATTATTTTGGATCCCTTGATTATTCATCCTTCTCAAAGTTTTGCTCAAATCTGGATCATATGGGGTCAATGGTTTGCCTCGACTCCGTGTACTTGGCATATACTAGAGTAGAAACCTGAGGGAAACAAAAACAAAAGAAAATGTAAAATTAGGAAATAATTGACTAAATCTCAATAATGTAGTTAAACTTAATCTAAAAGCCTTATTCCCCGGCAGTGGCGCTAAAATTTGATACGCTCAAATTACATCTCCCTAAAGAAGTATAAGCAATCATTGTCAAATAAAGAAACCAATGTGTAGGTTGGGGTCAATCCCACAAGGAATATAGTTTAGACTTAAACTTAACTCACTATTATATTCATTTAGTTAACTTATTTTGAAAACAAGTAAGTAAAGGGGGGGTTTTGTGAAACAAATAACTTATTGTTGTTAAGTAACAAGTGAGCAAGATTCAAACTTTGTTGTTATCAATGAGAGAGATAAACTAGGGTGTATGTGTTCCCCACAAGCTCTTAATGCGGTAATTCTAATAATAGTAATCATTTCCTAGTGTATCACATTCAAAGTGGTAAGATATGTATCCCTAAGTGATTGGTCCTCCAAATAGGGAATTTCACTCCGCACCTTGGTCCGGCTACGTGTGTATAATTTACTAACCCATACCTTTACCTCATATTAGACATCACATCAATGTATGACTTAGTTTTCACCCTCGCACCAATTGGCATTAGACTATTAGATAGTATCACACTAAATCTCTGTTGATAATTTTTTTCTTATTAACTACCTCATTGGTCCAGCAAGTAACAACAAGGCGAGTTATAACGCGTGCACTCATTAAAAAGACTTCTAAGCGAAAGAATTACCAATGCATGCATCAACACTATTCAAGAATTACTTAGTTATTATTCATACTTTGTTAATCGCTCATGGTTCCCACAACCCTAGTTGTGGATTTAGCTACTCATGCTTGAAAGAACACAATTCATATCTTTAGAAAAAGAATTCATGAACTTACGTATTGAGTAGAAGAAACACGTAATCTCCAATTGAGATTCAAAGCAAAAATCTTATAAACTGAAATCCCGAAATCAAATTGTCAAAGTTTGAAAGTTAATTCCCAAGAAAAATACCAAGAACTAAAAGTAAAAAATAATATCTAACCCCCAAAAACGAGGTTTACATACCCTATTTATAGAAACACTTGTCCTAAACAAAAAGGAAACAAAATAAGAAAATAAACGTTCTGGACGCGGCTTTGATTGACGACCTCGACCTACGGACAGTGGGTGAACCTACGGTCCGTAGTCCCATCCGTTGGTCCGTACTTAGACTTTTTCTTGTATAGGCAGGAACCTTCACTCTCAGATACTAATGATGGACATGTAAAACCTCTTCTGTGGCACCATACTTAGGAATTTCATCAGGTACTGGAACTTCAACTTCTCAAAATCATTGGACGGATGTGCAGTATGGACCGTGGCTCAACCTACGCTCTATCACTTGCATCCATAGTTCTACACTTGGTAAGACTTCCCTGATGCTCCATCTACGCCACCCATCGACGGATCGTGATTAGACCTACGATACGTAGGTCACCTCCATGGGTTGTTCCTTTTGTAGATTTTCAATTGTCATCTCACAATTCCACGTCTAAGTCTATGTCCTGCAAATATAACACAATAAAATTAATTCCTAATACAAAATGGCCCTAGACACACACAACTCTTAAGTGAAATGTATCAAAAAAACCCTAAACTCATGGTATATCAATCTCAAGTACCATAATAGAGCAGATTTAAGAGGATCAATTGTGAAAGTCCTGGATATAGACTAAGTAAGAATATATGGGCTTATTAAGTGCCCTATGAGTCCTCCATCTATGTTACCCACTGAAAAAGAGGAGAGACCCACATGGGTCTTACCTCGCGTGCTAGTGAGGTAGGAGGTAGTTGCATATACTTGGTATGTGGCACTTGGAACTGATGGAACTACTGATTTTTATTGCATTAATCTCATTTAAATGCATTCTTACCACAAGTATAATTGGTTATTGTTTGCACCTACCGGGCATATGGTCGGGGGGCACCTAGGTTATGTTTGTTGTTGTGTACCTTTCAGGCTAATGGGGGAATGGCGAGGTTAGTCTTCGATTATGATTTTTTTGCTTGGGATATTATGATGGGTGGTTTATACCATAGGGTTAGATCTGCACTTATTTCCCTCTATTTGATACTTTTAGACTGAGTTTAATTGTATTGGCCTATAGGCTTTTTATGATGTGTTGTGGTGGTTATGGTTAGTGTATATTTGGTTAGTTGACTTCTCTAGTAGAATCTTGTTGTGAGTAGGTTATTAGGCTAGGACCTCTATGTACGTTCTTTTGTCTCATTACCTACTTCTTTTATCTTTTTTCCTTGTCTCTAATTACTTTTATTTAGCATTCGCATTTCTTTATCTACTTGTAATATATGATCCTTCTTTACATGTTATTTATGCTTGCTTTATCTTTGAAGCTCAGCCGGTCTATGCCTACTGCATACCATTTATTGGTACTCATACTACACGCCTACACCTTGCAGATCCTAGTACAAGTTTTCACTATTGATGTGTTCCTCGTGCGAAATAGCTTTTGGATTCAGAGAATGGGTGAGTACCAAGAGTTCAGAGTTGTCCGCTTGCTTCTTTTTTTGGTTGGACTAATCTTTATTTATATTAAGAGAAGGATCTGTATATTTGTATATACTTTGTAATGTACTCCTGTTTTGATTAGAAGCTCGAATATCAATTGTTACCAGGTCTTAGGGATTTATTATATATACTTGATTCTATCTCTTTCCTCTATTTTGATATTTGTACTTTTCTTCTTGTATGTCTCTCTTCCGCAGTGATAGCACGTTACCACTGGTTCAATACACATTTTTGCATTTTATGAATATGTCATTTCCTTGTTTTTTTCTCTGAGAAATTTGAATGGACAACTTTGAGCAAATAATTGTGTATATGTGTATCAATGTATCTATTTCAGATGAGTGGGTATCTTTTAGTAAATAAATTTGTGTATCTATGTATCAGTTTATCTATGGAAGGCGGGTTGGAAACTTTGAGGATTTACATATGTGTATCTATGTATATCTATATACAAGTGATACAAGAAAGAATAAATACAAGTGATACAAGAGCAAATTAATATAAGTGAATGAATACAAGTGATACAAAAGATTTAAAGGGAGAATGTGCTTAGGAACATATTGAGGATTAAAAGAGTTTAAATAGCTATTAGAAATTGAATATAATCATTAGTGTTGCAATTATTAAAAAAATTGAAATGTCGTAATTAATGATAACGTTAGTGTTACTGCTAATTTAATTTTAAATATATAGTTAAATCCATTAATTTTGTAATATAACAACAAATTAATGTTATAACCATTTGTATGGAGTTAATGAATCAATGTCTTAATTCCAATACTTTAACAATGGTTTAATTGGAGAAATTATGTGTTATTAATAAGGGAAGGGAGTAATTTTACTTCGTTGTTACATTTGAAATGAAAAGATATTTTAAATAAAGTCAATAAATGCTAATATTAAGGAAAGAGAGTAATTTTTACTAGTAATTTTTTACCAGAAAATGAAGGGAAAAAAATTAAAATTTTGAAAAAATGGATAAACGCATCTCTATTCCTCCTTATCATATGGCTCGGACAAAACTTAAGAAATTAAAGGAGCAATTGAAAGATTTGTTGGATAAGGGTTTCATCCGATCAAGTATCTCTCGTTGGGGTGCTCCGGTTTTGTTTGTTAGAAAGAAAGATGGTTCGCTCCGTATGTGTATCGACTACTGGCAATTGAACAAGGTTACCATTAAGAATAAGTATCCTCTTCCAAGGATAGATGATTTGTTTGACCAACTTCAAAGGGAAAGTTACTTCTCTAAGATTGACCTCCGGTCCGGCTATCACTCATTGAGGGTGAAGGAAGATGATGTTTCGAAGACGGATTTTCGAACTCGGTATGGTCATTATGATATTTTGGTATGTTGTTTGGTTTGACTAACGCTCCAGTGGTATTTATGGATTTGATGAATAGGGTGTTTAGACAATGCCTTGATATGTTCATAATTGTGTTCATTGATGATATATTGATTTATTCATAGAGTGAAGACGATCATACAAATCATTTGAGGATTGTGTTGCAAGTCCTCAAGGACCAACAACTCTTTGCAAAGTTTAGTAAATGTGAGTTTTGGTTAAGATCCGTGAGTTTTCTTTGGCATATTATTTCGGTAAGGGTATTGAGATAGATCCTAAGAAGAGGGATGTGGTTAAGAGACCTAGACCTCTATCCCCTTCGAATATTAGAAGTTTCTTGGGTCTAGCCGGTTACTATAGAAGGTTTGTTTAATATTTTCCTTTGATTGCATCTCCATTGACGGCATTGACCCAAAAGAAAGGTAAGTTCATATGGTCTGAAGCGTGTGAAAAGAGTTTCCAAGAATTGAAAGATAGACTTACTTCCGCTTCGGTGTTGACTTTACCGGAAGGTAATGATGGTTTTGTTGTGTATTGTGATGCCTCAAGAATTGGGTTAGGATGTGTCCTTATGCAAAAATGGAAAGTTATTGTTTATGCTTCAAGGCAACTTAAGATTCATGAGAAGAATTATCCTACCCATGACCTTGAACAAGAAGCGATTGTTTTTGCCTTAAAGATTTGGAGGCACTACTTGCATGGTTTGCATGTGCGTCTCTTTACCGACCACAAGAGTTTGTAATAAGTGTTTAACAAGAAAGGTCTAAATATTCGCCAAAGAAGGTGATTTGAGTTACTAAAGGATTATTAAATGAGTGTTCTCTATCATTCGGTAAGACGAACGTAATAGCAGATGCTTGTAGTCGATTATTGATGGGTAGTGTTGCTCACATTGAAGATAATAAAAGGGAGTTAGTTCGAGATGTTCATAAATTGGCCTGATTGGGTGTTCGATTAGTTGAATCTAACAAGGGTGGTGTTATGGTTCACAATGGTTCAGAATCGTCTCTTGTGACTGATGTGAAAGCCAAGCAAGGTCTTGATCCGACTTTGGTTGAATTGAAGAAAGTGGTGTTTAAAAAGTCCGTAGAGGCTTTCTCCAAAGGGAGACATGGGGTACTTAGATATCAAGGTCGTTTGTGTGTTTATAATTTGGATAACTTGAGAGAGCAAATCTTGTCAGAACGCCATAGTTCTCGATATTCCATTCAACCGGGAGCCACAAAGATGTACCTTGACTTACGAGAGATCCCTTTGTGGAATGGGATGAAGAAAGATATTGCGGAATTTGTGGCTAAGTGTCCTAATTATCAACAAGTGAAAGTTGAGCATCAAAAGCTGGGAAGTTTATTTCAAAATATTAGTATCCCTACTTGGAAGTTGGAGGATTTGAGTATAAACTTCATTTTTGGTTTACTAGGCACCCGGTGAAAACATGATTCAATTTTGGTTATAGTGGATTGCATGATGAAATTTGCTCATTTCATTCCCGTCAAGGTTTTTTATTCGGCGAGGGACTATGCTAAGTTGTATTTGAAGGAAATGGTGAGGTTTCATGGAGTTCCCTTATCTATTATCTCCGATCGTGGTACCAAATTCACTCCACAATTTTCGAAATCCTTCTAAAAGGCCCTTGGTACTCGTGTTAAGTTTAGTACGACCTTTCACCCACAAACCGATGGGCAAGCAGAGCGTACTATCCAAACTTCGGAAGATATGTTAAGAGCATGTGTAATTGATTTCAAGGTTAATTGGGATGATCACTTGCCTTTGATTGAGTGTGCGTACAACAATAACTATCACTCAAGTATTGGTATGGCTCCATTTTAGGCTCTATATGGAAGGAGGTGTAGATCTTTTAGAGGTTGGGTTGAAGTGGGTGAAGTCTCCTTGATAGGTCTTGAGTTGGTAGATGAGGCTATGGAGAAAGTTTGACTTATTTGAGAAAGGTTGGAAACGGCTCAAAGTCGACAAAATCCCTATGCTGATGTTAGAAGAAGAGATCTTGCGCTTGATGTTCATGATTGGGTCTACTTGAAAATTTCACCCATGAAGGGTGTGATGAGATTTGGCAACAAAGGGAAGCTTAGTCCCCGTTATGTGAGCCCATATCAGATTTTGAGGTGAATTGGCAAGGTTTCTTATCAACCTAAGTTCCTACATTCTTATGATTTCTTGAATCTCATTCAAAGTCGAATGTTCCCAAGGGGGAGAAAATGTAACACCTCAGATTCTATACGGGGAATTTTTTTGTTTTTTCCACAAGCCTGGTACCAGCACAGATGACACCACCCACGGTCGTAGGTTGGACGATGGTCCGTTGGTGGTGGCATGGGTGGCGAGTTAGAATCTTAAAATGTTATGTATCAATACATTTTCGATGGTTCACCAGGACGGTCCGTCATTCAATGCATGAGTCGTAGATAGGTCTCGTAGGTGAGTCCAAGACTTAGAGAGATTTTTGGATCAAAAGTTGAGACCCACGGTCAAGACCCACAACCCGCCAATGGAACCACGGTCTGTAGGTGGGTTCTGTCTGTCAAGGTACAAAGATCATAGTCTCTGAACCCATCGACGGCAGACCAGGATGGTCCGTAGGTTGAACGACAGACTGTAGGTCTCCACCGTCGATGGTGTCGGCAATTATTTCTTAGGGGCTTTTGAGTATTTTCCTTATTATTCTAACATAATACTATGTCGTTTGAACCTTCACCTAAAGCCGTATATAAGTGATTTTACCCATAATTTTACCCAATTGAAATCATTCTCTCAAATTCTTAAAAGAAGAATAAGTATTTCTCGAAAAAATATTTCTCTCTCTAGAATGCTTGAAGAAAAAGGAGTCAACCTAGGGTTCCAAGTCAAGCCTCTAATTCCACCATTGAAGGCAAGCTCTTGGCATTGAGGTATGATAGTTTTCATCCATGGAGTTGTTTCCTCTACGGAGTTCCTAAACTCTCCAATTTACAAAGTTAGAAATTCCTAATTGAGCTAGGGTTTTCTTCCATGTCATGGGTTCCTTTAAAAGTTGATTTATTTGATTGATTTATGAACTTTTATGCATGAATTGATATAATTTCAGGATTTTAAGATGAATCCCCATGAACCATGTATAACCTATGTTTTCTAAATATTGATGATTAAAGGTGGGTTTTGAACTATAAAATGTGAATTATGGACTTATGCATGTTCTTACTGAATTGATGAGATATGATGTAGATTGCTTTGAGAGTAAAAGCATATATGTTGTTGTTGTGGTTAAATGTTGTGAAAGGATTGCTCACATAACTACCTCACGCATGAATGTGAAAGGTTTTCTCACATAAAGGATTCTGAGGTTGAAAGGTCTTCTCATCTAAAACGAATCAAAGTTAAGGAGCTATTCTAATGAAAACTAGCTTGGATTGGTTAGTTAATTGTACATTTCAATGGATTCATTCAGTCTGATTCGGTCTGATGCAAGAACAAGTCTTAATAGCATTCAAACTTCAATTAGCATTTAGCACACATTTGTTAATTATTATTAAGTTTTTGTATTAAAGGTATTGGAGAAACATCTTCCTCCACAAATCAGTAGGTTGATTTCTTTTACACCCTTTTTTTACCACTCTGATTTGTTCTTTTTTGAAAAAAAAAAAACACAACAACAAATATTATACATCTTTGACTTCTATGTGTTTAATAAAATAATATTTGATTATTATATTATTTAAATTTTATTTGGTGGAATGATATTAGTTCTGTTATTGTTATATTATTTAAATTTAATATTTAATAATTCTCAATTCAATATACTTTCTCTTCCACTTTTAATTTTCATGGTTTTCTTTTTTAGAGTCAAACTATAAGAACTTTGACTAACATTTTATGATGTATTTTTTCATCATATTGATATGCAAAAAAATAGAATTTATAATACTTTTCGTATATTTTTTGAATATCTAATTTTTTGTTTAAAATATCGAATTAATGTAATATAATTTAACTTTGAAAATTAGTCAAACTGACTTTTGGAAAGCGCAACATGACAATTAAAAGTGGATCGAGGGAGTATTCAAATGTTGAAAAAACAATTATAGTTTTATTCTTTCAGTGTTAAATTATAATTGTTCCAAACTATTATCAATAGTCGCTACCACACGATCTATCACCTTAATCATTATAATTACATCTATTTCCGACTCATCATCACTATTCTCCACTACCACTATTACAATCAATTTCTACTACAAACCTTCTTCACCACAACTAGCATCGTCCCCAAATATCACAACACATATTCTTCAGTCACCATCACCATTTCAAATCATATCCACCAAACATAGATACATGAATTTTATTTTATTTTTTTGGTCAGATATTAATTTTATTTTGTCAAATCTATATATGTTTAATATTTATTTATTCTTTTATTTCAATTGCATATTTATTATGTTTGTAAATAAATAAATTAAAAGATAGGGTGTCTAGCCCTTAGCCTCAAGGAGGAAATGGTAGTGGATCTTCATTGCCTATGTTTACTTGTGCTAGATGTGGAAGAAAGCACGAGGGTAAATGCTTAGCCAGCACATATGGTTTCTTTGGTTGTGAAAAGACTGGTCATAAAATGAGGGATTGCCCAATGCTTGCTGCTAAGGGGAGAGAAGGTAAACAAGCTTCGTCTAGTGGTTCGTGTTCAAGTTCCGCAAACCAAAACCGATTATATACACTTCAGACTCATGGTGAACAACAGGGTTCTCCCGATGTGGTTACCAGTATGTAGAAAGTCTTCCAACTTGACATTTATGCTTTACTTGAGCCCAGTGCTACCTTGTCTTTTGTGACGCCATTTGTGGCTATGAGGTTTGATATTCTTACGGATGTGTTGTTAGATCCTTTTTCTGTCTCTACTCCAGTTGGTGATTCTATTATGGCTAAGAGGGTCTATAGGAAGTGTTCCATCTCATTATCCCATAGAGTCACTCATGTTGACCTTGTAGAGCTTGATATGCTAGATTTTGATGTTATCCTTGGTATAGACTGGTTGCATTCATGTTATGCTTCTATTTATTGTAGAACCTGTGTAGTCAAGTTTCAGTTTCAAGATG
>JAJOOS010004298.1:0-15741 GCA_029582725.1 Solanum chiquidenum | reverse complement strand
TTTTAAAATATTTTATTTTTATTTTCAAAGATGCAGCAACAGGAATGTTGAAAATATGGTTGAAACGACTTCTCCACATGTAGCGTGAAAACAAATCTTCATTATCATCAAATTGATTACAAATTGATTTGAAACCACTCGAGTCTGTCTTCAACCTCCTTCAAGCATTAGATCATTGAACCATCGGATCATTGAACCATGTGCTCTGATACCACTTGTTGGGTTATGGAGGCGAATATGGCGTCATGCGGAAGCTTATAATATTATTATATGAAATCTAATATAAAAGAAAAATATTAAAACTATTGAGAGAATAAATCTCCCCATAAACAAAAGTCTTTAAACGACTACATTGTGGATTCTATTGTGTTATGCTATGAGAATAAGGATCATCAATTTATAGATCTCCAAACATTTCCTCTAAGGAAAGAATAAACCAAATATGGAAGAAAATTATATTTTCCTTTTAGAAAAAGTTCAAGCATTTATGGTAATACTTTGACTTTTCTTTAAGGAAAAATAAACGTCAAATAAGGTAAGAAAATCAGGGCAAAACCCTAACATATCCTTCAGTTGCTTGATCTGGAAACTTTTCAGATTCTCAAAATAAACAATACGGTACACGACCAAATGTTATTACTTGAAAACTTTTATCATGGTAAAGGCCCAACCAACCAAAATTGTGTGAGGCTCCATTCATTTTTTGACACGTGGATTGTGGGCCAATATATGTACTTTGCAAATGAAATTAAATGAAACAAAATTAAAATAAAGATAAACTTTTATATAATACAATAAAAATGGAGGGAAAGAGAGTGTTATTTTCCCTCCTTAATTAGGATCTTTTCATATCATATCTAAACCAAACAAAGTAAAAGCTCTAAAACAAAAATACACCATTGTTGATCTTTTACTCTCCAGAGACGTTCAAATTTTATTTAAGTAAAGTTACAAAATATATAGATCTATGAACTTATTTCTTTTACTCTCTTTGTTTCTCAATATTCTTTATATTTGTACAATGATATTTTCTTACAAAATTTTTAAATAGAATGAGAAGTTCAGCAACATTGTCTCTAAAAATTGAACACTAAGTCTTCAATAAAACTTGATATTAATGAAATTTCCGATCTAGAAGAAAGAAGAAGAAGAAATAGTTTGAATGTTAATCTTCTTTTAACTTTTAGTTATATTTTTATTTTATTTAAGACCATCTTTGTATAGGGACCTATCACCTTTGATAGATTTTTTTACTTTTGATTTTTTTTTTTAGCCTTTACTTTAAGAAAGGATCCACAATCCACGTGTAAAAAATGAATGGAGTCTCACACAACTTTGGTTGGTTGGGCCTCTACCATGATAAAATTACTTCAGATGTGTAAAGGTAAGGCACTATCTCAACTTTGACAAACCATGACATCTCAAGAAGTCCTACGTTCAAAAGACAATGTTTGCAGCTGTATTAGGAACCTCTCAATATCAGAATCTATTTCTCTCCTCAATTTCCCCATTATCTTTAGTCTCACTTTACTCTAAGAATCATACAAGTAGAATAGAACTGAGGGAGTACAAATTGCCACTAATTAGAAACAAAACCACTGTAAAATAATTTGCTATATAAAGATTATTTTTTGTCCGACAGTCCAAAGATGCAAAAAGTTTGCACTTGTACCTACCTTAAATAGATAGGGCTCTCTAACACGAAGTTTAATGGTATATGTTTTTGAGCATTTTCAACTTGAAATAAGTAACATCACATACTACCGAGTAACTGAAATAAGTAATAATGTCACATACCACTGAGGAACTGCTACTGTGCTGGAACAGAAAATGAATGAATAAGAAGTGGAAAAGGACTTGGATAATACTACCTTTTTCCATACGGTGGACAATCTGGAGAGAGAATTTTAAGACGTTCCAAAAATAGGTCAAAACTATTAGAAAGATCAAGATGAAATGTTTTATAATAGTAGTACTAATTTTTTTGAGAATTCTTGTTCAAAATTTATAATAGTACTAGTTCTTATTCAGGAAAAACAAGATCGACAAAAGCTTGCACTTCTATCTATTTTACATAGATAGCCTCTCTAAAGGAAGTTCATCCCAAAATATTTTTCTCCTATATTCCCCTGTTATTTAGGACCCCCTCTTCACCCTTCTGAACGCTTATTCCTTGCAGTGCAGTCTTGTTCATGTGAAAGAAGACGATTGCGCCAAAAAGTTAAAGAAAGAATATAGACCTGAAGAAAATTAATAAGTATACAGCTATTCATTAGAAGCAAGGAGAAGAACAAAACTACTCCTGAAGAAACTATACAGTTAGATATTAGCAGCAAGGGGAAAATCCAAAATTAGATACTATGCCGAATTGTAATCCTTGTTTCCAGAATTATCAAGTTTCCTCCATTTGCCCCCGAGATCAAACAACAGCCCAGTGAAGGACCGAGTGTTATCGGGGCATTCACCTGCCACGAGTTCCTGATGTTCTTTATTTACTATGTCTAGAGGTGTAAAATTCCCTTAAAACATTGTTCAGCAATAGAGGAAGTGTCCAGCGCCATTCCGTTTGAAGTTAGATACAAAACTATTGTTTCATGAGTAGTGGATAAACGAAAAATGACTAACAAGAACCCAAGCAATATGGTTTGAAGTTGTCTTTTACATATGTATTGTCTAGTTCAATATCTGAAATAACGAACAGAATTTAACAGCAAAAGAAGTAACCTTACCAGTTTATTTGTTACTAGATTGCCTTGATTTGAGTTTTTTCACACATTGTTACTGTTTCGACCTAAGCCCTTCTGTAGAAAGAGGAGAAATTAGGCTTACAATGTAGATTTCCCCCATTCGCCACTCATCATAGTTAATAACCTTTGGATACTTGAAGGAGTCATCCTTTGGATTGTATATAATGAACATTGATTCATACACAACCAAAACATCACCATTATTTGACAAGAAAACAGATGGAAAAAGTAGAGATCTCTCAAGATTCGGATACGTGATGGTGCACAGCTTTGTCCAAGATACTCTAAGTCCATACTCTTTCATAACCCAAACATCTACTCCAATTGTCCGATGATGAGAAAACCCACAAAGATCACTTTCCAACACTCCCAACTCCGAAATACTTCCTCTTCCTCCATAGCAGGGCTCCTCCACCTTTCCCCAATTCTCATCAGCTAAACTAAAAGAAGTAATGTCCTTTCGCTTACGCACATTGTGATATGTTGGAATGTATGCGTCCACGTATATCAATGGGACCAGGTCCTCAACACAGTTACGGTAACAGACAGAAAATAAATGCTGAAAGTTAAAGATTGCACAACCAACTTTACGTGGAAACCTCATTGCTCAAGGGAGTAAAACCACGACCTGGCTTGCCAGGACTTTTCAAACTGCTTTCACTAATCTTCTCAAGCAAAAGTAAAAGCCAGTTTACAAACTGAGATTAGCCTACTAATCCCAACTCTAAGCAATACCTCCTATTACTTAGATGGGCCAGAGCATATACAACATTGCCCACTAAGCTATCACCCTAGATAACTTAGACTTTGCTAAGCGGATACCACACCGCCCACTAAACCACCTAACTCTAGATGATTTAGATTTTGACTAAGTAACACACAGGTTGCCCACTAAACCACCACCCTCTGGACGATTTAGATTTTTAGAAACCGAAACAAGATCTACTATCCTTTATAACTTAGGAGTAGATTTACAATGTAAGCACATAAGACACAAAGCTCTATATACAACAAAGACTCTTCTTCACTCTATCAGGTCCCTTTGTTGAGTTGAGCAGCGTTCTTCCTTGAAGATGACCTTCTTTTCAAGCTTATGAATTTTCAGAGAAAATCAAAGTTTTGTTTGCCAAATCTTGAGTTTTTATATTTTGAAAAGAGGTAATATAAATCAACACAAACTCATTGAAACAATCCTATTGGCTGAAGACCTGCTGTTTAGAAAAGCTGTGCACCTACCACATCAGAGGTGGCAGCTTTTCTGACAGCCGTCTTGTCACCTTTTCACGTAAGTAATCTTGTAGGGACCAGGTCCCTTGCAAACTTCTTTATGAGTTCTTGAAAGGCTTGCTGGCTGACTTTCTCCTTTGAATGAATGAATTTAATATGGTGTTTGTCAATATATTAGTCATGAAGAATTATTATCCAATGTACAAACACCCTCGTCGCTTCTGATTGGTGAAGTACTCTGTAGTTTTACCAACTCTCTGATGCGGACAACTTTTACAGTTGTACAACACTTTGACAATTGGACGAGTTTTCATACTCTGCAGAGGACCAGGTCCCTACACTTGTGAGGAGATCATCAAAACATCTAGGAACATAAGCACTTATCATGATAAATAGCACTAGTAATCTAATATAGTTTCCCCTTAACAAACACACTCCGTCTATTGAAAGACATCCCATCCTGTAAATAATGAATCTTTCTCCAATAATCACCCTTCAAACTATATATTTTTGTTGAACAAAATGATAATCACACCCAGTATAATGTCCAAATTAAATAGCAATAAGAAGAAAGTAACAACGACACCAAATAGACGAGAGGGAGTTGCTCGGATGGTAAGCACCCCTCACTTCCAATCCGAAGGTTGCGAGTTTGAGTCACCAAGGGAGGGTAAAAAAAAATGACACCAAATATTAAAATGGGGTAAATATGATATCCGAATAAGTAATACAATAATATTTATGAAAAACTTGGTAGTGTCAAAAGACTACTATTCAACACTCTTTTATTTCTTACAACTCACAATTATATTACTTCCACACTATTTTTTCACAAACTAAGAAGTAGTTTGTGGATTACTCTCTCTACTCTCTATTGCTTCTCTATTTTTTGGTGTGTCCTTACAAATGAGCATAAGTGCTTTATTTATAAGAAAAAAATTTTCCCATTTGATGTCACTAATGACATCAACGGAAACTAACAATTCAAACTTGTAGGTAAACAACTTTGACATAAATGTGGTAGCCAATTTCCACAAAATTTGGCTGTCAAACTCTACCAAAATTCTATCAAACTTTGACTACCATACTTTGACTACCTACTTCCACAAATGTGGCTTGCCAACTTTCACATTTGTGGCAAGTACGTTCAATAAATATGGCTGCCAAACTAGTTGTTGTTTTATTCCCACAAATCTCTCCCTTAATTTTGATTTTTCTTCTTTATTCCAAGGCTTGATCTCAATCTCTGAAAATCTTCAAAATTGAGAGGCTTTGTAAAGATATCCGCAACTTGATCATGAGATTTCACATACTTGAACTCTACCTCTTTCTTGGCAATGCATTCTCGAATAAAGTGATACCTTGTGTCTATGTGCTTGCTCTGTTCATGATACATTGGATTCTTTGCAAGTGCTTGCGCCGATTTGTTATCAACACAAATCATTGTGGCTTCAATTTGTGGCAAATCGAGTTCATTCAACAATCTCCTCAACCAAATAGCATGACACGTACATGATGTCGCTGCCACATATTCAGCTTCACAAGTCGAGAGAGTAACAATTGATTGTTTCTTTGAACTCCAAGAAATAACACAATCACCCAAGAAAAACACAAAACCAGATGTGTTTTTTCTATCATCAACATCTCCCGCATAATCACCATCACAATATCCCACAAGATTGAAATCATCAGAACAAGAATAAAATAGTCCAAGGTCGATCGTACCTTTTAGGTAACGTAAAATTCTTCTAGCAACCTTCAAGTGAGTGAAGGTGGGAGCTTCCATGAAGCGACTTACTACTCCAACCGCAAAGAGTATATCTGGTCTCATACATGTCAAGTACCTTAGACTTCCTACGAGACTTTTGAACAAAGTGGAATCCACTTTTTTCTCCATCTTCAAACTTTGACAATTTTGTTCCACTTTCCATTGGGGTGCTCACAGGGTTGCAATCAAACATGTTGAACTTCTTCAAAATGTCCTTTATATAGCTTTCTTGAGATATGAAGATGCCTTCCTCCATTTGCTTCACTTCTAGGCCCAAGTAATATGACATGAGCCCTATGTCCGTCATCTCAAACTCAAGGGACATAGCTTTCTTGAAAGCTTCAAATAAATTTGGGTTGTTACTCGTTAGAATGAGATCATCAACATAAAGACAAAAAATCAGAACATCTCCATCAGTATGAACTTTAATGTAAAGAGCATATTCATGGAGACAACGAGTAAATCCATTGTCTTGAAAGTATTTATCAATACGACTATTCCAAGCTCGTGGATCTTGTTTCAACCCATATAAGACTTTATTCAACCTCAACACCTTATCTTCATGATTTTTAACCACAAAACCCAATGATTGCTCAACATAGACTTCTTCTTCAAGATATCCATTCAAGAATGTCGATTTGACATCTAGTTGATGGATTTCCACTTCATTTGCGCCGCTAAATAGATCAATAGACGAATCGTCTCCATGCAGGAAACAGGTGCATGGACTTCCTCATTGTTGATGTCATGCCTTTGTTTGTAGCCTTTAGCCACAAGTCTTGCCTTGTATCTCTCTACCTCTCCATGGACATTTTTCTTCATCTTGTATATCCATTTGACTCCAATTGCTCGATGGTCCTTGGGAAGAGTACTTAACTCCCAAGTGTTGTTCTTCTCTATTGACTGGATCTCCTCCTCCATGGCTTGTCTCTACCTTTTGTAAGTAACAGCTTTATCAAAATTCATTGGTTCACTATCAGCAAAGAGCCAACACAAAAAATCAAAATTAATAATTTCTTCTGTGTCATCATAGAGTTCTTAAATGTTCCTCATCCTATGTGGTCTTTCACTTGAAATCTCTTGAGTAGACGGAGATGCAACATTTACTGGTGAAAGAGCCGGGGTTGCATCCTGTGCAGGTCTCATGGTCTCATGTTCTTCTTTATCTCCAAAGTATGGAAGAAAATCATATGTTCTTTCTTCCGAAGTCTCTCAAGTCCGTGATGCTTCTTCATCAAATTCAACATCACGATTCACCACCACCTTGTTATTGCTTTGATTGTACAATTTGTAGCCTTTTGAACTCACGTCATAGCCAATAAACACATACTTGACACTCCGATAATCAAGTTTAGCTCTCCCTTGATGTGGAACATGAGCATAGGCTATGCTCACAAAGATTCTCATGTGCTTGACACTTGGCTTTCTTCCGCTCCATGCTTTTTGAGGCGTTTGATCTCGTATATTTTTTATTGGAGACCTGTTGCTCAAATAAACTACGCAAGAAACAGCCTCGATCCAAAATTCTTTTGCTAGATGTTTATCTTTCAACATACATCTTGCCATATTAAGAATTGTTATATTCTTTTTTTCTGCAACTCCATTTTGTTGGGGCTAGTAAGGTACCGTTAGAGGGCGACGAATTCCATGAGATTGACAAAAGTCATTAAATTCTTTTGAAGTGAAAATGCCTCTTCTATCGGACCTTAATGCTTTTATTTCGTAGCCACTTTCTTTTTCTACAAGTTCTTTAAAAATTTTAAAGGCAACAAAAACTTCAGATTTTTGCTTCAAGAAGTATACCCAAGTGTTTCTACTGAAATCATTAATAAAGAGCAAGGAGTATTTTTTTTTACCAAAAAAAGGTGGATCGATTGGACCACACACATCGGTGTGTACAAGTTGGAGTGGATTACTGGTTTTTGATGTAGTCTCCTTTGGTAAACTCCTCCTAGCATGTTTTCCAAGAAGACAAGCTTCACACAACTGATTTGGATGGTTCATTGACGAAATCCCATCAATTATGTTCTTGTCTCCCATTGATTTGAGTGCTTCAAAGTTCAAGTGCCCAAATCGCATATGCCAACACCATGAGTCATCTTGCACATTAGCCTTCAAACACTTTGCATCGATGGTTTTAAGATTCAAAGGGAACAACCTATTCTTTGCCATATGCACTTTAGCAATTAAGTTGTTACTTGAATCTCTAAGCCAAAGATGCATATTTTTCATATGAATATCATATCTTTTTTCAAGAAGTTGACCCAAACTCAAAATATTACTTTTCAATTTTGGCACATAATAAACATTGTTAATTAATTTATGGCCACCATCTTTACAGGATATCAGAATCGTACATATCCCTTCAATTTGGATCTTTGAGGTATCTCCAAAAGACATATTACCTTTCACCGTCTTTTTTATCTCCACAAACTTATCTTTGTGGCCACACATATGATTGCTTGCTCCATTGTCAAGATACCATGAGCTGCAATCACCTCTATTTTCTTCTCTGAGTGCTAATAACAATGTTGACTCATCTTCATCTTTGTTGTTGTTAACAAGATTAACTTTCTCTTCAACATTACTACGACATTTCCAAGAGTAATGTCCAATTTTATGTCAATTATAACACTCAATTTTAGATTTGTCATACATCAATTCATTTGTACTTTGATAGGCTCCACGTCCTCTACCTCCTCGTTGACCACGACCACGACCTCTGAATGACTGGTGACTCTTATCTTCATTGTTGAATTTTTTGGTATAACTTCTTCCTCTTCCACGGCCTCTACGACCTCCACGGTCTCGCCATTGTCCATTTCCTTTGTAACTTTTCTCACCTTCAAATCCTTTGAAGGATGCCTAAGTTTTAAGAAGTTCCTCTAGTGGCTCTTCTTTTCTTCTTTTCATTTTCTCTTCGTGGGCTAGTAATCTTTCAATTGTTCTACTGTTATAGAGTCTAAATCTTTAGACTCCTCAATAGCACACACCATATAATCAAATTTAGGTGTTAAAGAATGAAGGATCTTTTCTACTGCACGCACATCATCTACTTCCTCCCCGTATCTTCTTAATTGATTTACAATAGCCATCAAGAAATCTGAAATGGATTCAAATTCTTTCATTTTTAAAACTTCAAAGTCAGCCCTTAGAGTTTGAAGTTTTATCTTCTTTAATTTATCAACTCTTTGAAGATAATTTTGTAAAATCTCCCAAGCTTCTTTTGAGGGGTGG
This sequence comes from Solanum chiquidenum, assembly GCA_029582725.1. Classification (NCBI taxonomy): domain Eukaryota; kingdom Viridiplantae; phylum Streptophyta; class Magnoliopsida; order Solanales; family Solanaceae; genus Solanum; species Solanum chiquidenum. The sequence continues at coordinate 6,762 of JAJOOS010004298.1, read as the reverse complement.
CATCAGCCACCTTCTCAAACATGCCATCATCCAAACATTGATGGATGAGAGTGAGGGCATGTTGATCTTTCTTTCTTGTCTTTAATAAGACCTCCTTTTCATTTGAGGAAAAAGTTTCCTCATTAGTGGGTTTTGTATACCCTTTGTCTACAATATCCCAAACATCTTGATAGCCAAGAATAACTTTCATTCGTAAATAACATTTTTCATAATTTTCTCTTGTGAGACGGGGGTATTGAAAAGACAACGGATTATTATTTTTCATGGCTCTGATACCACGTTGTTAGACAAAATGATAATCACACGTAGGATAATGTCCAAACTAAATAGCAATAAGAAGAGAGTAACAACGACACCAAATATTAAAATGAGGTAAATATGATACCCGAATAAGTAATACAATAATATTGATGAAAAATTTGGTAGTGTCAAAAGACTACTATTCAACACTCTTTTATTTCTTACAACTCACAATTATATTACTTCCACACTATTTTCTCACAAACTAAGAAGCAATTTGTGGATTACTCTCTCTACTCTCTATTGCTTCTCTCTTTTTTGGTGTGTCCTTACAAATGAGCATAAGTGCTTTATTTATAAGAAATTTTTTTGCCCATTTGATGTCACTAATGACATCAATGGAAACTAACAATTAAAACTTGTAGGTAAACAACTTTGACATAAATGTGGTAGCCAATTTCCACAAAGTTTGGCTGCCAAACTCTATCAAAATTCTACCAAACTTTGACTACTTCCACAAATGTGGCTTGCCAACTTTCTCATTTGTGGCAAGTAAGTTCAACAAATGTGGCTGCCAAACTAATTGTTGTTTTATTCCCACAATTTTGACGTCAATATGAAGCGAACTTCCATAAATATAAAAAATACCCACTACCTTATAATCATCCTGGAACTCATCATACCCAAAACCATATATGTTGTCGTCATATCTAAATTTATGACTAGAATTAGGCAATTTCTTGTACTTCCTAGTAGATGGATTCCATAGAAACAAATGTATTGGCAAGCGTAACCCATGGACAACACAAATCAATCCATTGATAGAACCCACCGAAAACCCTTCTTTACATTTGTCTTTCATGGGATAATTCAAGTCAGATAGCTCAATTACAGGTCTATAAAATAAAGAGCTAAAAGAACATTCTTTAAGTCTGTAGCAATGCATATCAAACCCTAGCATAAGCCTGTGGTGTCTCTGATCCTTGTTGTTATATATACTAAGATGGGTGTTGATAAATTCAGGACTAGATATCAAAGCAAGCCAAGACTTCGAAACAGACCTGAATTTCAAAAGGAATTTCACTAGTAACCTTGGGAGGATTTTAGTGATGAGCTCTGGTGGCAAGATTGATGAAAATTCAACATAGTTTGTGGATTCCATCCCTTTTGGCGGTTGATGGGAGCCTTCTTCTATTTCAGATTCCATTTTTTGCTTTTGAGCTCTGGGAGGACGACGATCCAATTTTGCAGAAGTCTACCTAGTTATGATAAACCCTTCATCAATTATTTTGGTGTTTTTTTTTGGGTTTCCTAAGTCGGTGTTAAGGATTTTTCCATATCCATGCCAATTCATGATCTAAGGGAACAATTTCATCATGGTTTAAAACCGAATCGAAATTATAACCCAAATATTTTTTTTTTATTAATTTAGCAGTTTTGGTAAATATTTTGATTCTTTTAATTATCGAATTATCGTGATAAACCCTTCCTTAACGGGTGAGTTGAATGCTTCTTTATTGATCTTCGAGTGAACTTGATGATATTAATTTGGATGCTTGAGATTGCATGGGTTTATCATTTGATGAAATTATTAAATTGCTTGTGATGCTAGTATACTAATGAATACTGCATTATGTGTCATTGTGTGATGGGTGGAACATGTACCACGTCGGTATATCATCTTCACCATATATTATTAAAAGTGGAAAGCTCTAAAATGTAAAGTTAGATTACCATTTTTTCTTTATCATTTAATTAAAATAATTAAATACTACTATTTTAATTACATAATAACATAATTTGAATTTCAAGAATTGCACTTTAATTCTTTAGTTATAACATTATAAATTTCTTTTTGGGTGAATTAGAAGGGTAGAAGTTCAGAAGTTCAACGGTCATACTTATATGATTCATACTCACTCAATTCACCAAAAGTCTAATCAGCTATGATTCCATTCAAAATAACCTATATGGTTCAGAAATTATTATAATACCCTTTAAAATATTTTAATTGTTCCTTTAATTTGTAAACGAATGCATCAATCATATGTTTAACTTGCCATTTCCCAACCTCTTCGTTATTAGATTGAGGGTGTGTTTGGCCCGAATGAAAATGTTTTCCTAGAAATGTTTACTTGAAAAACAAGTAGACCTCTAACTTATTTTCTCATATTTGGTTGATGAGTAGAAAATATTTTTTAATGTTTGGTTGGTGAATGAAAAATATTTTTACAGAAAATATCTTTTATTTTTGGCTTGAGATTAAAAAATACACTCTAGGAAAATAATTTTTGATTCGAAAATCAACCCCAATAACTGAATCTATGACCTGACCCCGACACCCAAACTAGGACAAGACCCTGTTATGCCGTAATTTTACTAACCTTTAGAAAAATCACTTTTTGAAATGTTCTAAGTATAAAACAATTTGAGAAAAATACTTAGAAAAGAGTAGCCACTTAATTTTTTAAAGAAATTAAAAAAACTCATAATTTTCAAAGATTTAAACAGAAAAAATCATTTGAAAATACCAAAGAGGGTTCGGGGTTCAATTTACACTTCAAGAAGGGTTTGAGCATTCGAAGTATCCGCTAACATGCGGTTGACCTGCAACTTGACTAAAATATATTTTGACTATTTTTTAGAAAAAATGATTTAACATAAGAATAATAATAAGTTACACTATTCGATTAACTTTGAGAAAATAGTTAAATAAAGAGCAATTTTTATTTTTTAAGAAAATGGGACCTTAATTGAAACATTTGAATTAGAGACAAGTAAATTAGAATTTTAACAAAACTAGATTAGTTGGTTTTTATTTTGAATCATTTTTTGGTTAATCAAAATATGAAAACTATTTTAAACTAATAAAAAAAATTTAACTAAAGACTATAAATAAAAATACAAGAGTTGATAAAAATGAGATTTGTTAGAAACAAAACAACACAGAGAAATAGTTCGTCTTTTGGGGAATTCAACTAAGTTAATTTACAATTATAAAGTTAGAGTTAAACAACAAACAATAAATAATCACAATTAAATAATTAAAGAGTAAGGGAGAAATTGAATTTGGGCCTCCTTTTGGGCCAATTTCGGTTGAATTTTTGGGGTTTAATCCTAAACCCGTTTTTGTATACACCTGATGTATATTAGTGTATATTAGCATGTATATCAGCCCTTTTCATGTAAATATTGCTTCCAAACACCTGTATTTCGCCTCATCCCTGTATTTTCCATTTTTTAACATGTATATCGATGTATACTGAATGTATACAGTGTATACTGAATGTATACCGTCCATCTTAAGACTTTCGGACACCTGCAATCTGGATTTTCAGCCTTGTATTTCCGTTCTATTGCTTTGGCTGACTCGATAAGAGGTTAAGTTGGACCTTTGGCCCAACGAGGAGATGCAAGGATAGGGAATGGGAGTCCAAAATAGACTCGAAGCAGATTTCACATGCAAAGAAAAAGTGATAAGAGGATTAGTCCGACGCATATCTAGCAAAATAATTTAAACCAAAAAAAAAAAAAAAGACTCAACTATAATGCCATTGTAAAAGAAAAATCACAACTAACGCAATGCTTTTGGATTAAAAAAGTATCAGTAGCCAATCTAAGATTAATTGTCCTTGATTATAAATATTGGCAATCGACTGTAACAACATTCTAAGGCCTAACTAAAATGAGCATTAACTTGTCAGATGATATTTTTTTTTTAAACAAGCATGATTAAACTTTAACAAATTATGGGCAAATCAAATCCAATCACATTATTCCTTAAAGAACCAGTAAACAACAAGCTATATTTAAGAACAAAAAAAAAACACTTAAGAAGCCAATGATAATCTTAACAAAAGAGACATTGGAAGATAAAAAAAAGAAAGCACAACTCGGCATCTTCATATATTTAGGAATCAAGTAATTAAAAGTCATTGGAGACAGAAATTGGTATTAAAATGCTTATGCAAAATTATACAATTTACTCATGCTATGATGACAAGGAAATCACATTTTTGAGATAAGAATTGTAACCCATTTAGACATTCATACTAAATACTAACCAAACTTGAGCTAAAAGAATAGCAAATCTTATTCAACTATTATGATAATCGACCCTAAAACTCTTATGTATACTCGAAGACAAAATCGCCTTGCAACTATTATGATAATCGACCCTAAAACTCTTATGTATACTCGAAGAAAAAATCCTCTTGGATAAATAGTTGGAAGACCTATCACTGGAAGGTAGAACAGCCTAGGAACAACATTAAACAGGTCTGGCAACATTCAAGTGAAAAAGAATTGAAAACGGAGAATAGTAAAGATACGAAAACGAGTTTAAACAACTATCGCGATGCCCACATTTAGCTTAAGGTAAAATATATCATAACATGACATCGAACACTAGTTACTGATGCGTATTCATAACAAATAAGAATATACTAAGGCCAATGGAACCATTTGAAACTAATCGATGCACACTTGTGGAGACCAAGAGAATGGAGACAGTAACCCATTTCAATAAGAAGAAGAAAAATCTTCCACCATGGAGCAAGATGTAAACCATCTACAGCCAAACTATCTGCATCCAAATCAGTCTATGACAAGAACTCGACTCAAAATCAAGGCTCAAATAAGACTCGGCTAGACCAAAATCATGAAAGAAACAACTCAGAACATAGGAAAAACAAGACTAAAATTCAAAATGACGAACAAAGAGCTCAATGTAAAATAATCAACATCATAAACCTTGAATTGCTGGAAACAACATGTCGAAATACAAAAGACGGGAAGAATATTATAGAGGAGGAGGCGTTACCTTTTCGGGGGCAGCGACTGAGACAACGAGTTGAGTGAGAGCTTTACACAACCACAATGGAAACTCCAAGAATCCCAACGAATTCCAGTAGTAGCGAACAGAGGAAAAACAGAAACCGATATCGATGTATTTGGGTTTGTGACCTTGTATAGCTTTGTAGTTTTCTTCTCTTTTTTCAAATTTTTCTCCTTCCCCCCTATAACATTAAAGAAGATGGAGGTTTATATAGAGGAAATTTGGGGTCGATTTAGCGGGGAAATCGAGTTGAAAAGATTGGATGATTTCCAAATTCGAAATTCAAAAATCTCTTCTCAAGAGATAAGGTTGCCAAATTTCCGCGATTTGGTGGGATTTTCGCGTGAAGAAGATGATATAGGGGTTGTAGGGTATGGCTGTTTTTACGAATTTGCTAGGATTGTACGCAGAGGGATGGGCACTCTGTTTCTTAGCGTCTGAAGAAGAACAAGACGGGTACAAGGGTTTGGGGTCACTGCAGAGAATTGGGTCGGGTTGTATGTATGTTGGGTTTCACAAGCAAAGAAGAAGAAGAAGAAGAAAACGTGCAGGGAGTGGGGTCGTTTGGTGTATTTTTGAGTAAAGAAGTGGGTATATTTGTTTTGGTATTATGAAGTGGGCTGGGAATATTACTATAGTGGGCTGATGATTGGAATTGATTTGGGCCAAGTATAATGGGCCAAAGTTTGGTTCAAGATTGGAGGTCTAAATTGGTTAGGGCTTGAAATTTAAGAAATGGCCAAATTGAGTTTAATTTAGAGAATTTGACTAAAACTTAAAGAAGACGAATTAATATTAATTAATTAACGAACTTCTTAATCGTAACGAAATAAAATAACTAATTTATTTATAAACTAATAACTAACAAAAATATGCTAACTTAAAGTAAACTAATTTAATAAAATATTCAACTAAAAATAAAATCTTTTTGAGTTGATTTTTGAATATTATAAAATATACTAATTATATACAAAATTATGTAAAACATATATATTATTTAAAAATTATAAAAAAGTGACGATAATAACTTGCAAACTCTATTTACTTTATTTTTCTTGAATTTTTTATTTATAAAACTAATAATTTTAAATCATTTGAAATTGGAGAAGCTCGACGATTAATTTATATTGTGGAGGGCCAAAATTGGGTGTCAACAACAGTCTCTCGTTTGACTTGGATTGATGAAAGAAATTCGAGGCAAATGAAATTGACGAATCCCATTTGGACCGACCACATCTTCATCTTTTGAAAAGGTATTTTGGTACGGACTTTAGGAATCATGACCAAACCCCGGTATCGGGTTTTCTACATATCTTAGGCTATATGAGAATTCAGGCCACTTGTAGTTCGATAAGCTTGATTTAATACACGATTATGAAAGAATTCGAAAGCTATCCCGGTATCGAATTATAAAGAGACCAGAATGCTCGAGAATAATATTTGAGAGAGGATGTCAGAATACAGCCGAGTTTCCAACATTGACCCCGCCTACTTATCCCTATACCTTAGGAATCAGGATATTTGTAGTTCGACTCTGAAACGACTCCAAAAATGCCCGAAAATGTGCTTCGGAAACACCGATAATTATAATTTCCATATATCTCAAAATCCGTGCATGATTTTGGAAATTCGACTTCATATTCTTATTCAGGGGGTCAAATTGAGTGGGAAATGAGTCTAACCCG
>JAJOOS010004296.1:0-19938 GCA_029582725.1 Solanum chiquidenum | reverse complement strand
TACATCGTTTTTCCAGAGAATCATAATGAACATGTACAACCCAAATATGCACATTTTAAGTAACAAACACACATTAACTTCCACAAATAACTTTTATGCATATATATAAATATAATTTTCAACAATTTTGTTTAATCTTTATTTTTTTGGTAAATCCCGAAAATGAGTAACTAATTACTGAAAAATAAGAAAAATATGATAAAAATATAAAATTAACTCCAAAAATTAACAAATAAATATAGAAACCTTAAATTCAACAATTTCATAAAAAAATTAATTTTTATTTTTTTTGGTAAATCCCGAAAATGAGTAATTAATTAATTAAAAATAGGAAAAATATGAAAAGAAACATATAACTAACGCCAAAAATTCACAAATAAATATAGTAACCTCACATTCAACAATTTGAACAATTTTTTTTCCGTTAAACTCAAAAATGAGTAATTAATTAATAAAAAATAGGAAAAATATGAAAAAATAAAAAATAACACCAAAAATTTAGAAATAAATATAGTAACCTTAAATTCAATAATTTCATAAATTTTAGTTTTTAAAATGTGACGTCAAAAAATAAAAAACCGTAAAAATATATTAAAAAAATGAATAAAAGTCCAAAAAATATGATAACGATCGAAAACACTTCTAAACATGTGAAACTATTGATAGATTACATATTTGTATAAATAAAAGATGTTTCAATATCGTACGAACTGTAAAAAGTAATTAAGATTGGTACGAATGAACCACGTGAGACGGAAACGTTGAGAATAGATAATGGAAAATAGATGAATATGTTGTTATGCATGAATGGTGTTTCAAACTCTTTTGATTTTTGTACGGCATGGACTTCCGCATGTTGTCGACTAGACCTCGATCAATGTTGCTCATGCGACGTCTCTCGTCCAACAAGTGCAAGCGACAGACGATGCGGGCAGGACATGTCCGACGTCGGCAGACCGATGTGTGCAGGTGACATACAATGTTGACAGGACACGTCCGACGTCGGCTGACCGATGTGTGCAATCCACAACCAATGCGGCCAGGCCACGTCCGACGTTGGCAAACTTATGTGTGCATGCTACGGATGATAGTAGCAGCCCATGTCGGATGTCGGTTGATCTATGTGTGCAGGCCACGACTATAGTGGCAGCCCACATCCGATGTCGGCTGACTGTTGTTGCAGGCCAAAGGCGGTGCGGGCAGGCCACGTCTGACGTTGGATGATCGAGTTGCCAAGGCCACAGAAAATGCGGCCAGGCCTTGTCCGACATCGGCAGACTGATGGGTGCTAGCTATGGATGAAGCTAGAAGGCCAATTTCATAGTCGGCTGACCGATGTGTGCTAGCCACGGACGATGCCGCCAGGCTACATTTTACGTCGGTAGACCGATGTGTACACGGTACGGACAATGCTGGCAAGCCACGTCCGACGTCGGCTGACCGATGTGGGCAGTCCAAGGACGATAGTGATAGCATATGTCCAACGTCGGTTGACCGTTATGTGCAGGCCAAAGGCGATGCGGGCAGGCCACGTCCGACGTTGGTTGACCATTGTGTGCAGGACAAGGAATATGTGGGAAGGCCACGCCCAACGTCGGCTCACCGATGTGTGAAGGCCAAGGGAGACGTCGCCTAGACAATGCGTGCAGACCACGATCGATTTCACCCAGACGATGCGCACTCACCACGGTTGATGCGTGCAAAACTTAGCCGATGATGCTTGTCGTTGGCCGATGCGCACTGTCCACGTCGGTGACGCCCAGCCGATGCGCACACGCCACGGTGGACGCGTGCAGGCCTTGGCTGATTCTGCATGTCGTTGGACGACGTCGTTTGCCTGATTCGCACACACCACGATTGATGTGTGCATTCCTTGGCCGATGTCGCCTGCCGTTTGCCGATGCGCGCAGTCTACGACCGATGTCGCCAAGCTGATGCGCAACTCCCCGGCTGATGCGTGCAGGCCTTGGCTGATGCTGCATGTTGTATGCCGACGTCATTTTCCAGATGCGCACATGCCACGTCCGATGCGGGTTTGCCTTCACTGATGTCGCCTGCCGTTGGGCAAAGCAGCTTGCCCGATGCCCACATGCCACTTCCGATTCGTGGCCTACTTGGAGTTCTTGATTCCGTTGCGCGTATTCTGACTTAGAGGAGTAGGCATTATTTTTCCAGAGAATCATAATGAACATGTACAATACAACCCAAATATGCACGTTTTAAGTAACAAACACACATTAAGTTCCAACAATAACTTTTATGTATATATATATAAATATAGTTTTCCACATATTTTTTTAATCTTTATTTCTTCGGTATAACCCGAAAATAAGTAATTTATTAATAAAAAATAGTATAAATATGATAAAAATATAAAATTAACGCAAAAAATTCACAAATAAATATAGAAACCTTAAATTCAACAATTTAATAAATAAAAGTAATTTATTTTTTTGGCAAATCCCAAAAATAAGTAATTAATTAATTAAGAATAGGAAAAATATAAAAAAAATATATTCCTAACGCCAAAAATTCACAAATAAATATAGTAACCTTAAATTCAACAATTTGAACAATTTTTTTACTTTTTTATTTTTTCGTTAAACTCAAAAATGAGTAATTAATTAAACATGTGAAACTATTGATACAGTACATATTTGTACAAATAAAAGATGTTTCAATAACGTACAAACCGTAAAAGTAATGAAGATTGGTGCGAATGAACAACGTGAGGCGGAAACGTTGAGAATATATAATGGAAAATTGATGAATATGTTGTTATGCATGAAGGATGTTTCAAACTCTTTTTATTTTTGTACGGCATGGACTTCCGCATGTTGTCGACTAGACCTCGATCAATGTTGCCTCGTGCGACGTCTCTCGTCTAAGAAGTGCAATCCATAGACGATACGGGTAGGCCACGTCCGACGTCGGTAGACCGATGTGCGCAGGCTACATACAATGGTGGCAGGAGATGTCCGACGTCGGCTGACCGATGTGTGCAGGCTACACCCAATGCGGCCAGGCCACGTCCGACGTTGGCAAACTGATGTGTGCATGCTACGGATGACAGTAGCAGCCCATGTCCGATGTCGGTTGATCTATGTGTGCAGGCCACATCTATAGTGGAAGCCCATGTCCGATGTCGGCTGACTGTTGTTGCAGGTCAAAGGTGGTGCGGGTAGGCCACGTCTGACGTTGGATGATTGAATTGCCCATGCCACGAAAAATGCGGCCAGGCCTTGTCCGACATCGGCATACCGATGGGTGCTGGCTACGGATGAAGATGGCAGGCCAATTCTGAAGTCGGCTAACCGATGTGTGCAAGCCACGGACGATGCATCCAGGCTACATCCGACGTCGGTAGACCGATGTGTACACGCTACGAACAATGCTGGCAGGCCACGTCCGATGTAGCCTGGTGAATGACGCTTGCCGTTAGCCGATGTCGGTTGCCCGAAGCGGACAGGCCATGTCAAGTTATCGTAAAAATATGCTGATGCTGCGTGCTGTTGGCCGATGTCGCCCAGCCGATGTGCACACACCACGGTTAATGCGTGTAGGCCTTGGCTAATGTCGTCTGTCGTTGGACGATGTGCGCAGGCCACGACCGATGTCTCCCAGCCGATGCGTGCAGGCTCCCAGCCGATGCGTGCAGGCCATGGCTGATGCGTGCAGGCCACGACCAATGCGAGCAGGCCACGACCGATGCGTGCATGCCTTCGCTGAAGCCGCCTGCCGTTGGCCGAAGCCGCTTGCCCGATACCCACATGCCACTTTTGATGTGTGGCCTACTTGGGGCTCTTGATTCCGTTGCGCGTATTCTGACATAAAGGAGTAGACATCGTTTTTCGAGAGAATCATAATGAACATGTACAACCCAAATATGCACATTCTAAGTAACAAACGCACATTAACTTCCACAAATAACTTTTACGTATATATATATAAATATAATTTTCAACAATTTTTTTTAATCTTTATTTTTTTGGTAAATCCCAAAAATTAGTAACTAATTAATAAAAAATAAGAAAAATATGATAAAAATATAAAATTCACGCCAAAAATTCACAAATAAATATAGAAACCTTAAATTCAACAATTTCATAAAAAAAATAATTTTTTTTTTTTTTGGTAAATTCTGAAAATGAGTAATTAATTAATTAAAATTGGAAAAATATAAAAAAAAACACATAACTAACGCCAAAAATTCACAAATAAATATAGTAACCTTAAATTCAACAATTTGAACAATTTTTTTTTAATTTTTATTTTTTCGTTAAACTAAAAAATGAGTAATTAATTAATAAAAAATAGGAAAAATATGAAAAATTAAAAAAATAACACCAAAAATTCACAAATAAATATAGTAACCTTAAATTCAATAATTTCATAAATTTTAGTTTTTAAAATGTGACATCAAAAAATAAAAACCGTGAAAATATATTTAAAAAATGAATAAAAATCAGAAATATATGATAACGATCGAAAACACTTCTAAACATGTGAAACTATTCATAGAGTACATATTTGTACAAATAAAAGATGTATCAATATCGTACGAACTGTAAAAGTAATGAAGATTGGTACGAATGAACCACGTGGTGGAAACGTTGAGAATAGATAATGGAAAATAGATGAATATGTTGTTATGCATGAAGGGTGTTTCAATCTCTTTCGATTTTTGTACGGCATGGACTTCCGCATGTTGTCGACTAGACCTCGATCAATGTTGCCTAGTGCGACGTCTCTCATCCAACAAGTGCAAGCCACAGACTTTTCGAGCAGGCCACGTCCGACGTCAGCAGACCGATGTGTGCAGGCTACATACAATGTTGACAGGACACATACGACGTCGGCTGACCGATGTGTGCAATCCACAGCCAATGCGGCCAGGCCACGTCCGACGTTGGCAAACTGATGTGTGCATGCTACGGATAATAGTAGCAGCCCATGTCCGACGTCGGTTCATCTATGTGTGCAGGCCACGACTATAGTGGCAGCCCACGTCCGATGTCGGCTGACTGTTGTTGCAGGCCAAAGGCGGTGCGGGCAGGCCACGTCTGAAGTTGGATGATCGAGTTGCCCAGGCCACAGACATTGCGGCCAGGCCTTGTCCGACATCGGCAGACCGATGGGTGTTGGCTACGGATGAAGCTGAAAGGCCAATTTCGAAGTCGGCTGACCGATGTGTGCTAGCCACGGATAATGCAGCCAGGCTACATTTTACGTCGGTAGACCGATGTGTACACGGTACGGACAATGCTGGCAAGCCACGTCCGATGTCGGCTGACCGATGTGGGCAGTCCAAGGACGATAGTGGTAGCACATGTCCGACGTCGGTTGACCGTTATGTGCAAGCCAAAAGAGATGCGGGCAGGCCACGTCCGACGTCGGTTGACCGTTGTGTGCAGACCAAGGAATATGCGGGAAGGCCACGCCCAATGCGAGCAGGCCACGACCGATGCGTCCATGCCTTCGCTGAAGCCGCTTGCCAGATACCCACATGCCACTTTCGATGCGTGGCCTACTTGGGGCTCTTGATTCCGTTGCGCGTATTCAGACATAGAGGAGTAGACTTAATTTTCCAGAGAATCATAATGAACATGTACAACCCAAATATGCACATTTTAAGTAACAAACACACATTAACTTCCACAAATAACTTTTATGTATATATATATACATATAGTTTTCAACAATTTTGTTTAATCTTTATTTTTTTGGTAAATCCCGAAAATGAGTAACTAATTAATAAAAAATAAGAAAAATATGATAAAAATATAAAATTAACGCCAAAAATTCACAAATAAATATAGAAACCTTAAATTCAACAATTTCATAAAAAAAATTAATTTTTACTTATTTTGGTAAATATCGAAATGGAGTAATTAACTAATTAAAAATAGGAAAAATATGAAAAAAAACATATAACTAACGCCAAAAATTCACAAATAAATATAGTAACCTTAAATTCAACAATTTGAACAAATTTTTTTTAATTTTTATTTTTTCGTTAAACTCAAAAATGAGTAATTAATTACTAAAAAATAGGAAAAATATGACAAAATAAAAAATAGCACCAAAAATTCACAAATAAATATAGTAACCTTAAATTCAATAATTTCATAAATTTTAGTTTTTAAAATGTGATGTCAAAAAATAAAAAACAGTAAAAATATATTTAAAAAATGAATAAAAATCAGAAAAATATGATAACCATCGAAAACACTTCTAAACATGTGAAACTATTGATAGAGTACATATTTGTACAAATAAAAGATGTTTCAATATCGTACAAACTGTAAAAGTAATGAAGATTGGTACGAATGAACCACGTAAGGCGGAAACGTTGAGAATAGATAATGGAAAAAAGATGAATATGTTGTTATGCATGAAGGGTGTTTCAAACTCTTTTGATTTTTGTACGGCATAGACTTCCGCATGTTGTCGACTAGACCTCGATCAATGTCGCCTCGTGAGACGTCTCTCGTCCAACAAGTGCAAGCTACAGAAGATGCGGGCAGGCCACGTCCGACGTCGGCAGACCGATGTGTGCAGGCTACATACAATGTTGACAGGACACGTCCGACGTCGGCTGACCGATGTGTGCAATCCACAGCCAATGCGGCCAGGCCACGTCCGACGATGGCAAACTGATGTGTGCATTCTACGGATGATAGTAGCAGCCCATGTCCGACGTCGGTTGATCTATGTGTGCAGGCCACGACTATAGTGGCAGCCCACGTCCGATGTCGGCTGACTGTTGTTGCAGGCCAAAGGCGGTGCGGGCAGGCCATGTCTGACCTTGGATGATCGAGTTGCCCAGGCCACAGACAATGCGGCCAGGCCTTGTCCGACATCGGTAGACCGATGGGTGTTGGCTACGGATGAAGCTGGAAGGCCAATTCTGAAGTCGGCTGACCGATGTGTGCTAGCCATGGACGATGCAGCCAGGCTACATTTTACGTCGGTAGACCGATGTGTACACGGTACGAACAATGCTGGCAGGCCACGTCCGACGTCGGTTGACCGAAGTGGGCAGTCCAAGCACGATAGTGGTAGCAAATGTCCGACGTCGGTTGACGGTTACGTGCAGGCCACGTCCGACGTCGGTTTACCGTTGTGTGCAGGTCAAGGAATATGCGGGAAGGCCACGCCCAACGTCGGCTGACCGATGTGTGAAGTCCAAGGGAGACGTCGCCTAGACAATGCGTGCAGACCATGACCGATTTCACCCAGACGATGCGCACTCACCATGGTTGATGCGTGCAGAACTTGTCCGATGACGTTTGTCGTTGGCCGATGCACGCTATCCACGTCGGTGACGCCCAGCCGATGCGCACACGCCACGGTGGATGCGTGCAGGCCTTGGCTGATTCTGCATGCCGTTGGACGACGTCGTTTGCCTGATGCGCACACACCACGATTGATGTGTGCAGGCCTTGGCCGATGTCGCCTGTCGTTTGCCGATGCGCGCAGTCCACGACCGATGTCGCCAAACTGATGCGTGCAGGCCTTGGCTGATGCTACATGTTGTATGCCAATGTCATTTTCTAGATGTGCACAAACCACAGTTGATGTGTACAGACCTTGGCCGATGTCGTCTATCATTGGCCGATGGGTGCAGGCCACGTCGATGACGCCTAGCCGATGCGCACACGCCACGGTGGATGCATGTAGTCCTTGGCTGATGTTGCATGTTGTTGGACAACGTCGTTTGCCAGATGTGCACATGCCACGTCCGATGCGTGCATGCCTTTGCTGATACCACCTGCCGTTGGCCGAAGCAGCTTGCCCGATGCCCACATGCCACTTCCGATGCGTGGCCTACTTGCAGTTCTTGATTCCGTTGCGCGTATTCTGACTTAGAGGAGTAGGCATCGTTTTTCCAGAGAATCATAATGAACATGTACAACGCAAATATGCACGTTTTAAGTAACAAACACACATTAAGTTCCAACAATAACTTTTATGTATATATATATAAATATAGTTTTCAACAATTTTTTTAGTCTTTATTTCTTCAGTAAATCTCGAAAATGAGTAATTATTTAATAAAAAATAGGAAAAATATGATAAAAATATAAAATTAACGCAAAAAATTCACAAATAAATTTAGAAACCTTAAATTCAAGAAATTCATAAAAAAATTAATTTTTATTTTTTTTGGCAAATCCCGAAAATGAGTAATTAATTAATTTAAAATAAGAAAAATATTAAAAAATATATATACCTAACGCCAAAAATTCACAAATAAATATAGTAACCTTAAATTCAACAATTTGAACAATTTTTTTTTTCTTTTTTTTTTGTTAAACTCAAAAATGAGTAATTAATTAATTAAAAAAAGGAAAAATAGGAAAAAATAAAAAAATAACACCAAAAATTCACAAATAAATATAGTAACCTTAAATTCAATAATTTGATAAATTTTAGTTTTTAAAATGTGACGTAAAAATATAAAACCGTAAAAATAAATTTAAAAAATGAATAAAAATAAAAAAAATATGAAAATGATCGAAAAAACTTCTAAACATGTGAAACTATTGATAGAGTACATATTTGTACAAATAAAAGATGTTTCAATATCGTACGAATCGTAAAAGTAATGAAGATTGGTGCGAATGAACCACGTGAGGCGGAAACGTTGAGAATATATAATGGAAAATTGATGAATATGTTGTTATCCATGAAGGATGTTTCAAACTCTTTTGATTTTTTTACGGCATGGACTTCCGCATGTTGTCGACTAGACCTCGATCAATGTTGCCTCGTGCAACGTCTCTCGTTTAAGAAGTGCAAGCCATAGACGATGCGGGTAGGCCACGTCCGACGTCGGTAGACCGATGTGCGCAGGCTACATACAATGGTGGCAGGACAAGTCCGACGTCGGCTGACCGATGTGTGCAGGCTACAGCCAATGCGGCCAGGCCATGTCCGACATTGGCAAATTGATGTGTGCATGCTACGGATGATAGTAGCAGCCCATGTCCGACGTCGGTTGATCTATGTGTGCAGGCCAGAGCTATAGTGGAAGCCCATGTCCGATGTCGGCCGACTGTTGTTGCAGGCCAAAGGTGGTGCGGGCAGGCCACGTCTGACGTTGGATGATTGAGTTGCCCAAGCCACGAACAATGCGGCCAGGCCTTGTCCGACAT
This sequence comes from Solanum chiquidenum, assembly GCA_029582725.1. Classification (NCBI taxonomy): domain Eukaryota; kingdom Viridiplantae; phylum Streptophyta; class Magnoliopsida; order Solanales; family Solanaceae; genus Solanum; species Solanum chiquidenum. Next base: position 10,777 of record JAJOOS010004296.1, on the reverse strand, counting down.
CGGCAGACTGATAGGTGCTGGCTACGGATGAAGCTGGCAGGCCAATTCCAAAGTCGGCTGACCGATGTGTGCAAGCCACGGACGATGCAGCCAGGCTACATCCGACGTCGGTAGACCGATGTGTACACGCTACGGACAATGCTGGCAAGCCACGTCCGACGTCGGCTGATCGATGTGTGCTGGCCAAGGACGATAGTGGCAGCCCACGTCCGACGTCGGCTGAGCATTGTGTGCAGGCCAAGGGATATTCGGGAAGGCCATGCCCGACGTCGGTTGACCGATATGTGCAGGCCAAGGGTGATGCAGGCAGGCCACGCCCGACGATGACTGAGCGATGTGCACTGGCCACGGCCGATGCAGGCAGTCCACGACCGTCGTCCGCTGAGCGATAAACACAGGCCACGGACGATGTGGGCAATCCACGACCAATGTTGCCTGATGACTCTTATTGTTGATCGACGATGCTTGCCAGAAGTGCACAGGTCACGTCAGATGAGTTTAAAAATCTACTGATGTTGCCATCCGTTGGCCGATGCCAATTTCGCCCAGCCTATGCAAACACGCCACGGCTGATGCGTGCAGTCCTTGGCTGATGCTGCCTGCCACTGGCACACATCGCTTTCCCGCTTCACACCTGCCATGTTAGATGCATGCAATCCTTGGCTTGCCTGTCGTTGGCCGACGCCGATGTCGCCCATCTAATGCGCACACGCCACTGCTGATGCTTGAATGAATGGCTGATGTCGCCCGCCGTTGGGCGACGTCGCTTTCCCGATACGCACATTCCACGTCAGATGCATGAAGGCCTTAGATGATGATGCCTGCCGTAGGGCAGACATCGCCTGGCCATTACGCAAGCCATGACCGATGTCTGCCAGCCGATGCGCACACACCACGGTTGATGCATGCCAACCATGGTCGATGTCGCCTGCCGTTGGCCGATACGCGTAGGCCACGACCGATGTTGCCCAGACGATGCGCACAAGCCACAGTTAAGGCGTGCAGGCGTTTGCTGATGTCGCCTGCCGTTGGCCGATGTGCGCAGGCCACGGCCGATGTCGTTAAGCCGATGCGCACACGCCACGGCTGATGTGTGCAGACCTTGGCTGCTGTTGCATGCCGTTGGCCGACGTCGTTTTCCAGATGCGTTTACTCCACAGTTGATGCGTGCATGCCTTGGCCGATGTCGCCTGCCGTTGTCACACGCCACGACTGATGCGTGCAGGCCATGGATGATGATTCATGTCGTTGTTCGACGTTGTTTGCCAGATGCGCACATGCCACGTCCGATGCGTGTAGTCCTTGGCTAATGCCACCTGCCATTGGACAACATCGTCTAGACGATGCATGCAGACCACGACCGATGTCGTCAAGTTGATGAGAACTCACCACGGTTGATGCGTGCAGAACTTGGCTGATGCCGTTTGTTGTTGGCCGATGTGCGCTGGCTACGTCAGCGACGCCCTGACGATTCTCACACACCACGGTGGATGCGTGCGGGCCTTGGCTGATGCTGCATGCCATTGGACGACGTCGTTTTCCAGATGCGCACACACCACAGTTGATATGTGTAGGCCTTGGCCGATGTCGCCTGCCGTTTGCCGATGCGCGCAGTCCACGACCGATGTCGCCCAGCCGATGCGCACACTCCCCGGCTGATGCGTGCAGGCCTTGGCTGATGTTGCATACTGTATGCCGACGTCGTTTGCCAGATGTGCACACGACACGGTTAGTGGGTGCAGACCTTGGCCGATGTCTCCTGGCGTTGGTCGATGGGCGCAGACCACGTCGGTGACGCCTAGCCGATGCGCACACGCCATGGTGGATGCGTGCAGGCCTTGGTTGATGTTGCATGTCGTTGGACAACGTCGTTTTCCAGATGCGCACATGCCACGTCTGATGCGTGCATGCCTTCGTTGATGCCGCCTACCGTTGGCCGAAGCCGCTTGCCCGATGCCCACATGCCACTTCCGATGCATTGGCAGCTACATGGACATCTTGATTCCGTTGCGCATATTCTGACTTAGAGGAGTAGACATCATTTTTCGAGAGAATCATAATGAACATGTAGAACCCAAATATGCACGTTTTAAGTAACAAAGACACAATAAGTTCCACAAATAACTTTTATATATATAAAAATATAGTTTCCAACATTTTTTTTTATTTTTTACTTTTTTCCGTTTAATCCCAAAAATGAGTTATTAATTAAATAAAAATAGGAAAAATATGATAAAAATATAAAATTAACTCAAAAAATTCACAAATAAATATAGTAACCTTAAATTCAACAATTTCATAAAAAAAATATATTATTTTTCGGCAAATCTCAAAAATGAGTAATTAATTAATAAAAAATAGGAAAAATATGACAAAAAAATATAATTAACGGCAAAAATTCACAAATAAATATAGTAACCTTAAATTCAACAATTTGAACAATTTATCTTTATTTTTATTTTTTTCGTTAAACTCAAAAATGAGTAATTAATTAATAAAAAAATAAGAAAACTATGAAAAAATAAAAAATTAACGCAAAAAAATCACAAATAAATATAGTAACCATAAATTCAGTAATTTCATAAATTTTAGTTTTTAAAATGTGACGTAAAAAAATAAAAAATAGTAAAAAAAATTAAAAAATGAATAAAAATCGGAAAAATATGATAATGATGGAAAACACTTCTAAACATGTGAAACTATTGATAGAGTACATATTTGTACAAATAAAAGACGTTTCAAGATCGTACGAACCGTAAAAGTAATGAAGATTGGTACAAATGAACCACGTGAGGCGGAAAGGTTGAGAATAGATAATGGAAAATAGATGAATATGTCGTTATGCATGAAGGGTGTTTCAAACTCTTATGATTTTTGTACGGCATGGACTTTCGCATGTTGTCGACTAGACCTCGATCAATATCGCCTCGTGCGACGTCTCTCGTCTAACAAGTGCAAGCCACAGACGATGCGGGGAGGTCACCTTTGACGTCGGCAGACCGATGTGTGCAGGCCACCTCCGACGTCGGCAGACCGATGTGTGCAGGCTACATACAATGTTGGCAGGACACGTCCGACGTCTACTGACCGATGTGTGAAGGCCACAGACAATGCGACCAGGCCACGTCCGACGTTGGCAAACTGATGTGTTCATGCTACGGACGATAGTAGCAGCCCACGTCCGAAGTCGGTGTGTGTGTGCAGGCCACGGCTATAGTGAAAGCCCACGTACGATGTCGGTTGACTGTTGTTGCAGGCCAAAGGCGGTGCGGGCAGGCCACGTCTGACGTTGGATGATCAAGTTACCCAGGCCACGAACAATGCGGCCAGCCCTCGTCCGACATCAACAGACCGATGGGTGCTTGCTATAGATGAAGTTGCCAGGGTAATTCCAAAGTCGGCTGACCGAAGTGTGTTGGCCACGGACGATGCAGCCAGGCTACATTCGACGTCGGCAGAGCGATGTGTACACGCTACTAACAATGCTGGCAAGCCACGTTCGACGTAGAGTGACCGATGTGTGCAGGCCAAGGACGATAGTGGTAGCACACGTCCGACTTCGGTTGACCATTGTGTGCAGGCCAAAGGCGATGCGGGCAGGCCACGTCTGACGTCGGCTGACCGTTGTGTGCAGGACAAGGGAGATGCGGGCAGGCCACGACTGATGTCGCCCAAACAATGTGCACACGCCACGGTTGATGCGTGCATGCCTTGGACGATGTCGCCTGCCATTGGCCGATGCGTGCAGGCCTCGTCCGATGTCTCCAAGCCGATGCGCACACGCCATGGCTGATGCGTGCAGGCCATGTATGATGTTGCATGCCGTTGTTCGTTGTCGTTTTCCAGATGCGCACACGCCATGGTTGATACGTGCAGTCCTTAGCCGATGTTTACTGTCGTTCGGACGATGCGCGCAAGTCACGACCGGTGACGCCCAGCCGATGCGCTCACGCCACGACTGATGCTTACAGGCCTTGGCCGATGTCGTTGGCCAGATCGCATATACCACGTCCCATGCATGCAAACCTTGGCTAATGTCGCCTGCAGTTGGGCGACGTCGCCTGGCCATGCACGCAGGCCACGATCGATGTCACTTAGTTGATGCGCACATGCCACGGTTGATGCGTGCAGGCCTTGGAAGATGTCGCTTGTCATTGACCGATGCGCGCAGGCCACGGATGATGTCGCCCAGCCAATGCGCAGACGCCACGGCTGATGCGTCAAGGCCTTGGCTGATGTCGCCTGTCGTTGGCAGATGCGCGCAAGCCACAGACGGTGACGCCCAGACGATGCGTGCACACCACGGCTGATGCGTGCAGGACTTGGCTGATGTTGCATGCCGTTGGCCGACGTTGTTTGCAAGATGCGCAAACGCCCAGGTTGAAGTGTGCAGGCCTTGGTCGATGTCACCTGTCGTTGGCTGATGCGCACAGGCCACGACCGGTTACGCCCAACTGATGCACACACGCCACGACTGATGCGTGCAGGCCTTGGTTGATGATGCATGCCGTTGGCCGACGTCGTTTGCCAGATGCCCACATGCCACGTTCGATGCATGCCTTCGCTGATACCGCTTGTCGTTTGTCGACGACGCTTGCTCACTGCCCTCATGTGAGGTCCGATTCGTGGCCCTCTTGGAGCTCTTGATTCCGATGCCCCGATTCTGACTTAGACGAGTTGGTATTGTTTTCCTAGAAAATCATAATGAACATGTACAACCCAAATATGCACGTTCTATGGTACAAACACATATTAACTTCCAGAAATAACTTTTATATATATAAAAATATAGTTTTCAACAATTTTTTTAACTTTTATTTTTTTCGTTTAATACAAAAAATGAGTAATTAATTAAATAAAAATAGGAAAAATATGATAAAAATATAAAATTAACGAAAATAATTCACAAATAAATATAGAAACCTTAAATTCAACAATTTCATAAAAAAAATTAATTTTTATTTTATCAGCATATCTCAAAAATGAGTAATTAATTAATAAAAAATAGTAAAAATATTACAAAAAAATATAATTAACGCCAAAAATTCACAAATAAATATAGTAACCTTGAATTCAACAATTTGAACAATTTTTATTTTTTTATTTTTTTTGTTAAACTCAAAAATGTGTAATTAATTACTAAAAAGTAGGAAAACTCTGGAAAAAAAAAAATTAATGCCAAAAATTCACAAATAAATATAGTAAGCTTAAATTCAATAATTTCAATAATTTTAGTTTTTAAAATGTGACGTAAAAAAATAAAACACCGTAAAAATAAATTAATAAAAATGAATAAAAATTGGAAAAATATGATAACGATCGAAAACACTTCTATACATGTGAAACTATTGATAGAGTACATATTTGTACAAATAAAAGATGTTTCAATATCGTACGAAGAGTAAAAGTAATGAAGATTGGTACGAATGAACCACGTGAGGCGGAAAGGTTGAGAATAGATAATGGAAAATAGATGAATATGTTGTTATGCATGAAGGGTGTTTCAAACTCTTTTGATTTTTGTACGACATTGACATCCGCATGTTGTCGATTTGACCTCGATCAAGGTCGCCTCTTGTGATGTCTCTCGTCTAACAAGTTCAAGACACAGAAGATGTGGGAAGGCCATGTCCGACGTCGACAAACCGAAGTGTGCAAGCTACGGAGGATGTTGGCAGGACACGTCCGACGTCGGCTGACCGATGTGTGTAGGCCACAGACAATGCGGGCAGGCCACGTCCGACGTTGGCAAACTGATGTGTGCATGTTACGGACGATAGTAGCAGCCCACGTCCGATGTCGGCTGATCGATGTGTGCAGGCCACTGATATAGTGGAAGCCCACGTCCGATTTCGACTTACTGTTGTTGTAGGCCAAAGACGGTGCGGGCAGGCCACGTCTAAAGTTGGCAGATTGAGTTGTGCAGGCCATGCACAATGCTGCCAGGCCACGTCCGACGTCGGCAGATCGATGGGTGCAGCCTACGGATGATGCTGGCAGGCCAGTTTAGAAGTCTTCTCATCGATGTGTGCAGGCCACGGACGATGTGGCCTGGAAACGTCCGACGTCGGCAGACCGAGGTGTACGGGCTACAAACAATGTAGGCAGGCCACGTCCGACGTCGGCTGACCAATGTGTGCAGGCCAAGGACGATAGTGGCAGCCCACGTCCGACGTCGGCTGACCGTTGTGTGTAGGCCATAGGTGATGTGGGAAGGCCATGTCCGACGTCGGTTTACCGTTGTGTGCAGGACAAGGGATATACGGGAGGGCCACACACGACGTCGGCTGACCGATGTGGAAAGGCCAAGGGATATACGGGAAGGCCACACCCGACGTCGACTGACCGATGTGGGAAGGCAAAGGGCGACGTCGCCTAGACAATGCGTGCAGACCACGACCGATTTCACCCAGACGATGCGCACTCGCCATAGTTGATGCGTGCAGAACTTTGCCGATGTAGCTTGTCATTGGCCGATGCACGCTGGCCACGTCGATGTCACCCAGCCGATGCGCACAGGCCACGATGGATGCGTGCAGTCCCTGTTTGATGTTGCATGCCGTTGGATGACGTAGTTTGCCTGATGCGCACACACCACAGTTGATGTGTGCAGGCCTTGGCCAATGTCGCCTATCGTTTGCCGATGCGCGCAGTCCATGACCTATGTCGCCCAGCTGATGCGCACACTCCCCGGCTGATGCGTGCAGGCATTGGCTGATGTTGCATCCTATATGCCGACGTCCTTTTCTAGATGTGCACACGCAACAATTGATGGGTGCAGACTTTTGCCGATATCGCCTGTCGTTGGCCGATGGGTGCAGGAAACGTTGGTGACGCCCAGCCGATATGCGCACGCCACGGTGGATGTGTGCAGGCTTTAGTTTATGTTGCATGTCGTTGGACAACGTCGTTTGCCAGATGCGCACATGCCACGTCCGATGCGTGCATGCCTTCGTTGATCCCAAAAATGAGAAATCAATTAAAATAAAATAGGAAAAATGTGATAAAAATATAAAATTAACTCCAAAAATTCACAAATAAATATAGAAACCATAAATTCAACAATTTCATAAAAAAATATATTATTTTTCGGCATATCTCGAAAATGAGTAATTAATTAATAAAAAATAGGAAAAATATTACAAAAAAATATAATTAACGCCAAAAATTCACAAATAAATATAGTAACCTTAAATTCAACAATTTGAACAATTTATTTTTATTTTTATTTTTTTCGTTAAACTAAAAAATGAGTAATTAATTAATAAAATTATAGGAAAACTATGAAAAACTAAAAAATTAACCCAAAAAAATCACAAATAAATATAGTAACCAAAAATTCAATAATTTCATAAATTTTAGTTTTTAAAATGTTACGTAAAAAAAATAAAAAACAGTAAAAAAAATTAAAAAATGAATTAAAATCGGAAAAATATGATAATGATTGAAAACACCTCTAAACATGTGAAACTATTGATAGAGTACATATTTGTACAAATAAAAGATGTTTCAAGATCGTACGAACCGTAAAAGTAATGAAGATTGGTCTGAATGAACCACGTGAGGCGGAAAGGTTGAGAATAGATAATGGATAATAGATGAATATGTCGTTATGCATGAAGGGTGTTTCAAACTCTTTTGATTTTGTACGGCATGGACTTCTGCATGTTGTCGACTAGACCTCGATCAATGTTGCCTCGTGCGACGTCTCTCGTCTAACAAGTGCAAGCCACAGACGATGCGGGCAGGCCAACTCCGACGTTGGCAGACCGATGTGTGCAGGCTACATACAATGTTTGCAGGACATGTCCGAAGTCTGCTGACCGATTGTGCAGGCCACAGACAATGCGGCCAGGCCACGTCCGACGTTGGCAAACTGATGTGTGCATGCTACGAACGATAGTAGCAGCCCACGTCCGACGTCGGTTGATCGATGTGTGCAGGCCACGGCTATAGTGAAAGCCCACGTACGATGTCGGCTGACTGTAGATGCGGGACAAAGGCGGTGCGGGCAGGCCATGTCTGACGTTGGATGATCGAGTTACCCAGGCCACAGACAATGTGCCCAGGACTCGTCCGACATCAACACACCAATGGATGCTGGCTACGGTTGAAGCTGGCAGGCCAATTCCGAAGTCGGCTGACCGATGTGTGTAGGCCACGGATGATGTGGCCTGGTTACATCCAAAGTCGGTAGACCGATGTGTACATGCTACGGACAATGCTGGCAGGCCACGTTCGACGTCGGCTGAGCGATGTGTGCAGGCCAAAGACGATAGTGGTAGCACACGTCCGACGTCGGTTGACCGTTGTGTGCAGGCCAAAGGCGATGTGGGCAGGACACATCCGACGTCAGCTGACCGTTGTGTGCAGGACAAGGGAGATGCAGGCAGGCCACGCCCGACGTCGGCTGATGCGTGCAGGCCACGACAAATGCGAGAAGGCCACGACCGATGCGTGCATGACTTCGCTGAAGCCGCCTGCCGTTGGCCGAAGCCACTTGCCCGATACCCATGTGCCACTTTCGATGCGTGGCCTACTTTTGGCTCTTGATTCCATTGCGCATATTCTGACATAGAGGAGTATACATCGTGTTTGCAGAGAATCATAATGAACATGTACAACCCAAATATGCACATTTTAAATAACAAAGACACATTAACTTCCACAAATAACTTTTATGTATATATATAAATATAATTTTCAACAATTTTGTTTAATCTTTAGTTTTTTGGTAAATCCCGAAAATGAGTAACTAATTAATAAAAAATAAGAAAAATAAGATAAAAATATAAAATTAACGGCAAAAATTTACAAATAAATATAGAAACTTTAAATTCAACAATTTCATAAAAAATTAATTTTTATTTTTTTGGTAAATCCCGAAAATGAGTAATTAATTAATTAAAAAGAGGAAAAAGATGGAAAAAAACATATAACTAACGCCAAAAATTCACAAATAAATATAGTAACCTTACATTCAACAATTTGAACAATTTTTTTTTAATTTTTTTTTCGTTAAACTCAAAAATGAGTAATTAATTAATTAAAAATAGGAAAAATATGAAAAAATAAAAAATAACACAAAAAATTCACAAATAAATATAGTAACCTTAAATTCAATAATTTCAATAATTTTAGTTTTTAAAATGTGACGTCAAAAAATAAAAAACCGTAAAAATATATTAAAAAAATGAATAAAAGTCCAAAAAATATGATAATGATCGAAAACACTTTTAAACATGTGAAACTATTGATAGATTACATATTTGTATAAATAAAAGATGTTTCAATATCGTACGAACTGTAAAAAAGTAATAAAGATTGGTACGAATGAACAACGTGAGGCGGAAACGTTGAGAATAGATAATGGAAAATAGATGAATATGTTGTTATGCATGAAGGGTGTTTCAAACTCTTTTGATTTTTGTACGGCATGGACTTCCGCATGTTGTCGACTAGACCTCGATCAATGTTGCCTCGTGCGACGTCTCTCGTCCAACAAATGCAAGTGACAGACGATGCGGGCAGGCCACGTCCGACGTCGGCAGACCGATGTGTGCAGGAGACATACAATGTTGACAGGACACGTCCGACGTCGGCTGACCGATGTGTGCAATCCACAACCAATGCGGCCAGGCCACGTCCGACGTTGGCAAACTTATGTGTGCATGCTACGGATGATAGTAGCAGCCCATGTCGGACGTCGATTGATCTATGTGTGCAGGCCACGACTATAGTGGCAGCCCACGTCCGATGTCGGCTGACTGTTGTTGCAGGCCAAAGGCGGTGCGGGCAGGCCACGTCTGACGTTGGATGATCGAGTTGCCAAGGCCACAGAAAATGCGGCCAGGCCTTGTCCGACATCGGCAGACCGATGGGTGCTAGCTATGGATGAAGCTGGAAGGCCAATTTCAAAGTCGGCTGACCGATGTGTGCTAGCCACGGACGATGCAGCCAGGCTACATTTTACGTCGGTAGACCGATGTGTACACGGTACGAACAATGCTGGCAAGCCACATCCGACGTCGGCTGACCGATGTGGGCAGTCCAAGGACGATAGTGGTAGCATATGTCCAACGTCGGTTGACCGTTATGTGCAGGCCAAAGGCAATGCGGGCAGGCCACGTCCGACGTTGGTTGACCGTTGTGTGCAGGACAAGGTATGTAGGAAGGCCACGCCCAACGTCGGCTGACCGATGTGTGAAGGCCAAGGGAGACGTCGCCTAGACAATGCGTGCAGACCACGACCAATTTCACCCAGACGATGCGCACTCACCACGGTTGATGCGTGCAGAACTTGCCCGATGACGCTTGTCGTTGGCCGATGACGCTTGTCGTTGGCCGATGCGCGCTGTCCACGTCGGTGACGCCCAGCCGATACGCACACGCCACGGTGGACGCGTGTAGGCCTTGGCTGATTCTGCATGCCGTTGGACGACGTCGTTTGCCTGATGCGCACACACCACGATTGATGTGTGCAGGCCTTGGCCGATGTTGCCTGCCGTTTGCCGATGCGCGCAGTCCACGACCGATGTCGCCAAGCTGATGCGCAACTCCCCGGTTGATGCGTGCAGGCCTTGGATAATGATGCATGTTGTATGACGACGTCATTTTCTAGATGTGCACACGCCACGGTTGATGGGTGCAGACCTTGGCCGATGTCGTCTGTCGTTGGTCGATGGGTGCAGGCCTCGTTGATGACGCCCAGCCGATGCGCACACGCCACGGTGGATGCATGTAGGCCTTGGCTGATGTTGCATGTCGTTGGACAACT
>JAJOOS010004294.1:0-15917 GCA_029582725.1 Solanum chiquidenum | reverse complement strand
AATATTACCTAAAAGAATTCTATTATTGGTATACAAATTAGTATGCATATTGTGGTATGCAAATGGTTATTATTAGGGTATGCAAATGGTTTTTTTTTATTACTTTGCATATATTGGTACTTATATAATGGAACTTAAATTGATATTTTTTTAATAAAAGAATTGAAACGAAAATGGAGAGAGAAGAACAAATTCAAGAGTAATTGTATCAAATAAGGAATGTGTTAAATGATAAAAATCCTATTAATTAGGCAATAAATTCTCCGCCAAAAAATCAGCACTAGAATTGAAAAAATCAACCAAAAAAATGAGAGAAAGAAACGTGCATCCTAAAAAATAGGATCTTTAAGTTAAAAAATCATATTCAACTATAATATCATTGAGAATTCCAAAGTAAACACGATGTGTCAAAAATTGTAATGTACACCAAATTGTCACCATAATGTATACAATATTAAAAAAATTGTATCCAAAAAAACATGCTTATGCCATTCCTTATCTCTAATTCTGCAGATAACTTATATCAAGAAAAACAACATGTTTATACTATTCTATTTCATAATTTTACCACCATATATACCAATTTTGCACTTAAATAATATCAAGAAAAACAAGAGGTTTATACCATTCTATATCATGTATTTTTTTTTATCATTATATTATTCTAAAAGTAAAAAAAAAACGTAATTGAAGAGAAAGAAAAAATATTTTTAGAAGTGTAATTGTATTAAGTAAGAAAGAGAACAAAAAAAGGCAAAAATAATGTAACCAATTATAGTTGTGATTGAAAATCAAAAAAGTAAAAATAATAAATTATGAAACACATAAAATCACCCCACTAAGCTAAAAAATAGGTAAAAAAATCGTATAAAGATATGTATATTTATTAAGTTGTCAGGTTTGTAATTAAAATGATAAAGTTGTAAATAAAAAGAGTAAATTAACATTATGTAAATTAAAGTCTTAAATTGAATATTCTAGTAATTTTTCCTTTAGTAGTCGATAATTGCAGATTATGTAATTTAATTAATAAACGTAGACTATGTAATTTAGTTCATAATTGTATAATATGTATAATTTAGTTAACAGTTATAAATTATAAACTATTTTATACTTTCGCCAGTATTCTCTTATATTTACGATAGACTTTTTTAAAAAGTTAGTCCTTTCTTTAAAAAATATGTTAGTCCATCTTAACTATTCCATCCAAATACAAAGCTCATGAGAGCTTAGCTGGGTTGGGATATTGGATCAGCCCGTTTTGATATCTCTATTCACAACATTCAAAGTTGAATTGAATTTTCTTTTTAAATTTTCCTTTAGAAAAAAGGATAAATATATTCCGAATTTTATTTTTTTTTAAATTTTCCTTTAGGAAAAAGGATAAATATATTCTGAACTATCATAAATAATATGGAGATACTAATGAGAAATTTCCAAATGAATGCATCAGAAATGATCTCATGTAAGCAAAATTGACCACGTGGCTAAAGGAGTCTTTTTTTCTTTTATATCGGCTAATAGATTAAGTAAAAATATATATATATATATAGACTGTGGTAAAACTTTCAACAAATACATCCCAACTGTAACAATCTTGATTTATTAAGTACCACATGGTAATAATTACTAGTAATTTATTAGTAATGCTAATCCTAATACTAATATTCAAGGCTTCTAGAAATCATTTGGGGATTGTTGTAACACTATAAAAGGTCACTAGAATTACATAAGTTAAATCATCCACCACCAATAGCTAGCTAGCATTTTATTTTCCTTCATTCTTGCAGCTAATCAAATTAAATCAATGGAGATGAATTTAGTTTCATTTCTCCTCTTATTCTCATTCCTTTTAATTATTTTTCGAAAATGGAGAAGAAGCCAAAAACAAAATTTGCCTCCGGGTCCATGGAGACTCCCACTCGAAAATACAGCCCTGTAATTTACTTGGAACTCGGGAAAGTTCCTATCGTGATCATATCATCACCTTCTACGTCCAAACAAGTTTTAAAAACTCATGATCTCGCCTTTGCTAGTAGGCCACAATTTACATCTACTGATATTGTCATGTACAATAATAAAGACATTGCGTTTGCAAAATATGATGACTACTGGAAACAAATGCGTAAAATTTGCATAATGGAACTTCTAAGTTCCAAAATGGTCTAGGTCATTTAGTTCAATTCGAAAGGATGAACTCTCGAGTGTCCTCTCATCAAATGATTCTGTTGGGTTCTAGTGAAGTGAACATGACAGAAAAGATTGTCCGGTTTACGAGCTCTGTGACATGTAGATTGGTGTTTGGAAAATTGTGCAGAGATCGTGATGAGTTGATAAATTTGATGAAAGATGCGTTGTTTTTAGTAGGAGGATTTGATGTAGGTGATTTCTTTCCATCGTGGAAGTTACTTTACAAGATGAGTGGAGCAAATTCGAAATTGGTTAAAATGCATCAAAACGTTGATTCAGTTTTGGAGAGGATTGTTAATGAACATATTAAGAATCGAGCAGTGATCAACTTCAATTTCCAATCACCAATGACCACATAAAAGCTGTGATTTTGGTAAAATAATTTTCTTTTTATATTGTTTTAGAGTTTTTATCATTAGATTGTTCCGTTGTCTTATTTGTTGATGCGCACAGGACATGTTTACTGCTGGGACTGAAACATCATCCACCACCATTATTTGGGCATTATCAGAATTGATGAAACACCCAAATGTTTTGGCCAAGGCACAAAGTGAGGTGAGACAAGCCTTCAAAGAGAAAATTGATTTTGATGAAGAAGATCTTGATAACTTGCCATATCTAAAGTTAGTTATCAAAGAAACATTAAGGCTACACGCTCCAAGTATAGTCCATAGGGAATGTCGAGAAGAAACAATTGTTGATGGATATACAATACCTGCTAAGGCCACAGTACTGGTCAATACATGGGCAATGGGAAGAGATTCTGAAGTTTGGGATGATCCCGAAAGTTTTATACCAGAGAGATTTGAAAATTCTCCTATTGACTATTTGGGAAATAACTATGAGTTTCTCCCATTTGGCGCAGGAAAAAGAATTTGTCCAGGAATGCAGTTTGGTTTAGCTAATGTTAAACAACCTTTAGCGCGGCTCCTCTACCACTTTAACTGGGGTCTTCCATGTGGAACAAATACTCCAAAAGATTTGGATATGAGTGAAAAAAGTGGATTAAGTGCAGCGAAAGAGAAAGATCTCTACTTAATCACCAAAACGAATCAAAGTTTGGATATCATTCTATAAATGGATAAAATGAGCAAAGAATAAGCTTTTCCTCAACTTCTTTTAGTTTGGTGTTTTTTTCTTCTTTCTCCCTTTTGTCTTTGAAGTTTATTTACATTGAAAATAAGTAAAGAATAAGCACCATAATTAGTTTTACAATTTTAGTTCAAAAGGTTAGATTACGAAGAATTTGTTCCATCGACCATTTTGTCTAGTATGTAATAGTATGATACTTAACATTTTGTTTATCTTTTCTCTCAAGTCAATATTGGTTTAGGTCCACATCAATAGTACAACTTTTGTTTGATACCTTCATATTGTTCATAAATAATATCGAATTGATAAATTTGCCTCGTTCAAAATTCATCCCGAACGAAATATATGACTTTAAGTAAAATCTTATTTTCATCACTATTATATTATCTTTAATCCTTTAAGTTTAATTTTAATTTTTGAAAAATATCAAATCAGCAACACCCTGGTGTCTCTGTCTTAGGCTGCCATGCACAATCATGTACGAGCTGAGGAAAAAAATGAATAATTTGGTGGATAGAAAGGGAAGAAGAAGACAGGGAGAAAAATGTGTTTTTAATTCAAGTATTAGAATGAAAATTATATAGAACAAATTTAAGGAATAACTTATGTATTCAATAAATTAATTCGAATTTATGACTACGGAAAATCTAAAAATAAAGAAGGTGGACAAATTTTTGTTGTTAGAAATTCGTATTAATTGCCCAGAGTTTCTTACCATAAATAAGTTTTTCTTTTAAAAAAAGGTTTAATATTTGACTAGTTCTTTTTTTATAGTCTTAGGAGCTCTGAGAGTTTTGGTTAGGGGAGAATTTGTGGACACAAGTGATATGTGTGAACCTCCCATGTATTTCGAGTGAATTGGTTGATGTTATTTCTCTTTATATTTTGTACTCTCATATTTATATAGTGGATTGTTCATCTCCTTTGTGGATGTCATTCGATTGACCGAGCCACGTTAACTCTTAGTGTCTTTTAATATATTTCTCGTTTGTCTTCTTACTCGTGATCTTTCAAAATTTATTTTGCTAGCTTTCGTATTACACCTAATTATTTCGTTCCTAACGCTATATATCACGAGATTCTTTATTTTCATGCTCAATTAGAAACATCTAATGAAGGACAAAGACATATCAACCCTTTCACATGCTTCAAGAACTACATTATTTGAGTTTCTGTAATTTATTAGACAAACTAAACTAATTCTGTCAGGCCACTGATTGTGTAATGATGCATATTATATATAAATAAAATATCTCTGTTTTAACCAAAAAATAAAAAGGACACCAATAGTACCAGTAGAATTGAGTGAATTTATTGAAATGGTCACTTAGGTTAAGAAAATTGTACGTGGAGTAAAATTATTTTATTTTATTTTGTACTCATCAATAAAGTTACTCATATTACTTGCTTAAGTCATTTATAATTCTTTAAAGTTGTTCATATATTTAATTTAGATAATTTAATTAGGGCAACTTATTAAACACCTAAATTATTCAAAATATGTACCTATTAAACAGAAAATGCTGATATGGCAGAAAAAATGTTTTTCACTTTCCTTTGGCGCGTGAAAATATCTGAAATTGTATTTTATTTTAATTTTTTCGAAAAAACTTACACCTTTTCTTCTTCCATTGACACTTAACATTGTAAATAACCTAAAAGAATTTTTAAAATATTTTTGAAAATAATAATTTTTAAATCCAAAAAAGAAAAAAATCCCTCCCCTACTTTCAGTCGTCTTCTTCACTTCATTTAGGTTTTCAAAGCAAACTGCATTTTGTGTCCATTTATTTTAAAAATCAACTAAGTGGATCACAAAAACAAAAAAAGATTTTTGGACATTGGAGTAAAAATTAGCTAAGGTTCGTCCAACTTCATTTTCGACCATCTTCAAACAAATCACCACTCAAATTAAAATGTAAATCCATTTAACATATAAAAAATAATATCAGAAAATTCGATAAGATTAATTTGGATCCGCTTAATTTCTCTTTTGCAATTGATTTTGAAATGATTGTTCATCAACAAACTTCACTTCCTTATCACTCTTGTACGAGTCTTTCTCTAATATATCTTTCTCTCACATATTAGGTATGAAAAATATTTTTTTTTAAAATGAATCTATAAATAATTTGATAAGATGTTGATTTTTGTGGTTTGGAAAAAGAAATATTCCAGGAAAGAAGATAAAGATGAAAGAGGGTGGGGTAGCGTTGGGATAGGTAGAATGGTAGAAAATGAATTTGAAATAAATTTTGTTTTTTAATTTAAAAATCATTTTCCATAATTTTGGGGCCTACTTGCCACATGTTGTCTTTTCTTTAATCATTTTGCCATGCCATTGAGAGTGTATAGTACACTCTTAAGATTTTTTTTGCTGATTATCGAAATTTTTTTTAATAACAAGTTTTGAATAGATAAAAATGTTCAATAGGTAATAGTCCTAGTTAAGGTATCTAAGTAAATATGCTTATAACTTTGAGGGATCGTCGTCGATGACTTAATCTTATATATAAAAGTATTATATATGTCCATTATAATTTTTTATATATATATACTCTAATTTAAAAATGATCCTTGAGAAAAAAAGGTAAAAATACAAGTTATTTATAATATCCATTATAATTAAGATTTTGATTTTTTTATTATTATATAGAATTAGAGTTTGTTTTTTTTTAATAAATATAATGGGAAACATCATAAAAAAAAAATTAACTAAGAAATTTTCATTAATAAATAAAAGAACCTTAGAAGAGAAGAGTACAAGCAAGGGGGGTTAGACCTTATCTTACTGATCCTATTGCAATAATAAACCTCTACTACTTAACAAGCATGAAGAAAAAAAGAGCAAGACAATACTAGGTATTCTATGATCATCGTAGAGTTTATAGTATTCTCTATAATGATATTACAAATGAAGATACTTAAGTAATGCAAGAATATAAAAGTCAAGAATAAGATTGAGTTATTAGCCTTAAACTTTAATCTATATATGTATGAACTAAAAAAGATAGTTTGCCCGTCAAAAGTAACCTGAAGTATTTTCTTCATATCTTCTTCTTCAACTCTGTCCAAAAACACTTGATAGTTTATCAATTCTTCTTCGATTTATTGGATCTTGTTAAAGTTGTTGACACTGTCATATTTTTTTTATTTTTTTTTTACACTGTCATATGATTTTGCTCTGCTAGTCGCATTGGTAGGTGCCTTGGAACAAAGTCCTCAGTCACCTTATCAACCTAACTGTGTTGCCTTCCATGTGCCTTCTTTTTTATTTTGTTGCTTCCACTTCCTTGTTGCCTTGGTGAGCGATCCCCTTCATTGGCCACCTAATCAAAGCATATGTCTAACATCTTTTCCTCATCATCCCCATCGAACATGTATGTTCCCAAGTCAGTATCATAAGCTGCAGTTGGACTAATTCCTGAAACTATAACTTTCAGATCATGACTCTTAGCCAATACTCCAATATCTTTGGTGTTCATGGCCAAACTCTTTTTAAAGCTATCAACTGTCATTGTCATAGATGGATTTGCCTTACTTGTAGGCACAAATTCGGGTGCTTGAGGGCATAACTTACTCATAGGAGGTGAAGTAATGTTTTCCTCTTCCTCAACTAAATCTGCCCATTTATTAGAAGCACTCGTTTCCTTTTGTTTTTCTTTAGAATCATTCAAATCATTTTTAGCTTTCTCTGGATCCGAAACAACCATGATAGGTGTGTTTGGACTGATTTCTTTACCGGCTATCTCCTCTCCTTTGTAACAATGAACTCATTTTCATGTGTCAAAACAACTTGTTGATCAACTTGCTCCCTATTTTTGATCAAATCTAGAGGAACAAGACCCAAATTGTTAACGTCTTTGTCAAACTGGGCAGAATTTTTTGTGTGATAAAGTACACCAATAACAGGTTGGGATTTGCCTAAAGTACTCCCAAATTCAGTAGATAATTCATTTGTACCATGTATCCTTTCTTGTTGTCCAATATTCTCATCCCGCAACACGTCGAATTAAGTACATTCAATTACACTGTTTCTTCTATCAAGCTCAACCTCTGTAGAATTTTTTTGGTGCAAAATATGATTGTTTGAGGACTTAGAAACACCATTTTTTTATGTGAGACCAAAGTCCATTCGTTATTGGAGTTTTCTGCAATGGAGTTGTCTTGTTTAGTCGCAACTACATTAGGCGAACCCAACACTCCATCTTTCCCAACACCCAGCCTAGAGGCCTTAATCAATTTGCCTTTGTTCTCTAGATTCTCTTCATTATTCTTGAATTGTATTTTAATTTTGTAGGAAAGTGTTCTAGTTTTGTGAATTAAGATGGAGAAGTTTCTTGCAAAATTTAATCATTTTCAAGCAAGTTCTAGTACGAATGTCAATCTTTCTAGTCTTATAGATGACCTTAATTTAGATTCACTTGAAGCCGATCCAAGAAAAAGAGTACCAATTGCTCACTATAACCCTCAAATAAAGGATGAAGTGAGGAAATATTATATTCAAAAAGGGCCTTGTCAACCAAAAATGGATTCATATCCTCCAATTGAAATTGGAAAAAGAATGCGTCAATTTTGTAAAATTTGGTTTGAAGGTCCATATTCTAAATGGTTGGAGTATAGTGTGGAGAAAGATTTTGTCTATTGTCTATGTTGTTATTTATTCAAAGATGATTTTTTCCATGGAAGTACAAGTGAGTTTTACACAAAAACGGGTTTTAGGAGTTGGAATAGGGCACTTGAAAGATTTCGTAAACATGTTGGTGATGTTAATAGTATTCATGACAAAGGTTTCAACAAGATGCTAGATTTGTCAAATCATCATCAATCAATTCAAGTTGTTATTGATAAGCATTCTCAAAAGTTAAAAAATGAGTATCGAATGCGTTTGGAAGCCTCAATTGATGTGTCAAGACTTCTTTTGCAATATGAATTACCTTTTCGAGGTCACGATGAAAGTGAATCGTCAAGGCTTCTTTCTAGGATTTTTGCGATGGCACGGGGACAAACATCTGGATGTGGGAAAAGTGATATTGGAAAATGCCCTACAAAATGATACGTTGACTTGTCCTATGATTCAAAAAGATATTGCCAATGCATGTGCACAAGAAACATTGAAAGCAATAATTGAGGACTTGAATGGAGATTACTTTGGTATATTAGTTGATGAGTCAAAAGACATCTCTCACAAAGAACAAATATCTCTTATTTTGCATTTTGTTAATAAGAATGGTGAAGTAGTTGAACGATTTATCGGTCTTGTCCATGTTAGTGATACATCGACATGTTCATTGAAGAAAGCGATTTATTCTTTGCTAAGTCCATCCAAAATATGTGGACAAGGTTATGATGGGGCTAGTAATATGAAAGGAGAGATAAATGGGCTCAAAACTTTGATTATGAAAGATAGTCCATCGGTATAATACATTCATTATTTTGCTCATCAATTGCAACTAACACTAGTGGCTATTGCTAAAAAATATTTGGATGTTGAAGACTTTTTTGATCATGTTAGTAATGTGTTGAATGTTGTTGGAGGATCTTTCAAGCGTACAAACTTACTTCGTGATTACCAAGCCAAAAAGTTAGAGATATTATTTGAATCCGGTGAAGTTCAAAAAGGCCAAGGATTACATCAAGAACGTGGGCTTCAAAGACCAGGTGATACTCGTTGGGGATCACATTTCAAAACTTTAGATAATTTTATTGTTATTTTCTCATCTATTGTTCATGTTCTTGAAGTGATTGAACTTGAAGGGTCCACATCAAGTGATAGAAATCAAGCGGAGTATCTTTTGACAAAGATTAAAACATTTAAATTTATTTTTGTGCTTCACTTGATGTTGAAAGTGTTGGCAATGTCAAATGAGTTGAGTAAGATTTTACAAAAAAAATATCAAGATATTGTTAATGCTGTGGAGTTTCTTAATATTACAAAGAAAAGATTGCAAGATATGAGGGAAAATGGATGGGAATCTTTGTTGGATGATGTTTCCTCATTTTGTGATGTGCATGATATCTTGATTCCCAAGTTGGATGAGTTTTATTTTCCCGGAAAGTCAAAACGTAAGTCTTCGGGTGTTAGTTATGCGCACCACTTGCGTGTTGAAGTCTTTTTTGCTGTCATTGATGTGCAACTTCAAGAGCTTAATGACCGTTTTGATGTAGTGAGTAGTAATTTGCTTCTTGGGATGGGTAGCTTGAATCCGGTCAATTCTTTCTCTAATTTTGACAAAGGTAAAATCATGACTTTACCAAAGTGTTATCCAAGTGAGTTTGATGATGGAAAATTTGAGATTTGAGCTATCAACTCGATACTTTCATTATTCATATGCAAAGTGGCGCGCTACAACAAATATGACATATAGCTACGAAATTATTAGCTACGACATAAAATTCGTCATTAATCGTTCACTTTTAGTGAAAAAAAATACTTTTCGTGCTTAAATATACAAGGCAGATATTTTTGGTGACGAAATATAATAGTTCGTAGAAAAGTGTTGTCCACTAAAGTTTCCCATCAAAAAATGTATTGGGGCCATTTATTGAGTATTGTCAGTCACGAATTTAAAGTTACCAGTGACACATTATTTCGTCACTAATGATGTTTTTAATTTGTGACAAATTATTTTTGTCTTAAAATTAATTAATTTTCAGACACAAAATAATTTTGTCTCAAAAAATATGTTGATACAATAGTGACAAATTAGAGCTTGTAGTTAAATATTCTAAGTTTTAGCTATAAAAATTAAATTTTTATTGTAACATTTATTTTCGTCACTAATAATATAAATAATTGGTGACAATCATTTTATTGTCTCTAATCAACCTACGATTTAGTGACAACAAAAAATTGTCACAAAATATGTTAGGTATTAAATAGTGACGACTTAGAATTTGTAGTTGAATAATTCAACTATTTGCTACAAAAAATTTCATTTTGGGTACGATTGTTCATAATTAGAGAATTTCATAAATGGTCCCTCAATTATTAAAGTAGGTCTAAAATAGTCTTATAACTATACATTTATCATATTTAGTCCTTTAACTATTCAAAATATTATCATGTTTGGTCTCTTAATCATATGCATTTACTAGTTTTAGTCCTTTAAGTATTCAAAAATTTATCATGTTTGGTCTCTTGACTATTTTTATACAAATAGAACTCATGTCTATGTGCAATTAGGTTTTTAACCCATTTTTTAGTTGTTTCTCTTTCCCACTACTTTTTCTTCAAATTACTCTGAAGAAAAGAACCTTACCTCAACGATTCAAAACAAAATTCACGGTACAAAAAGATACAAGTCCTTATTTTTATTCAATGGAGGATGAAATGAAATATATTATTGCTACTAATGACTTGAGAATGCTAAAATTTATTATAAAAAGAAAAATGTTATTACTCGTTAGTTGTAGAAAGAGATTTATTTATATTTAATAGAAATGAATTTCCTGCAATTAGAATAAAATTTTAAAAAAATTACTCATATATTTTGATTCAAAATTTTGTACTCTAACAACTTTATTAACGGGAATTTATTTAATATCTTAGAAGCTGAAATTTATAAAATGGTAGATTTTCCACCATTTTAAAGATTTTTTTTAATTTTGAAATATATCAATTTTATTATTCTGTTCATTTGATTTTACGTAGAGAAATTGAATAATAATATCAAATCTTTAATTTATTTTATATGAAAAAATGAAAAAAAGTTCACCCTGATTATGAACCGTTAACCACTAAAGAAGAGAATATTTTATTTTTTGTCGGTAACTGTACAAAGTAACTCGATCTATTTGCTTCTGTCTAAATATACATACATAATTAGTAGTGGATCCTTTTACCTAGAGAAACTTTATAGAGATAATATCGACTTACAATCTTAGACTGCAAAGATGCAAAATATTTCATGGGTTCTATTGCTTTCATCCGTGTGGAAATTGAAATAAACTAAAAAAAATGAAAGCACAAATGAAAGAAATTAACCAACTAAGATTTTGAATATATTATGATAAAGTACTATCGTTGTGGGTATCAATATTTTTTTTAAATTTGATTTACCGATCGAAAGTTTAATTTTATATAAATTTATAATTATACTGAATATTTTTTTAATTTAAATTAGTGTATACACTTGTATATACGTGTATAATAGTGTATAAAAGGTGCTTATATTACATTTTTATACTGCTATACATAATTAAACAACACATACACAAATTAATTGTAGATAATTTTTAAATAATGTACTTGCACTTTATAAGTGTGTATAAACATTGATGATATACAATTATACTATAGGACACCTTTCAATCATCACGAGTGTTGACACCCAATTTTAATCATATGCAATTCGTATTAATTATCGAGCTTTTTCAATTTGAAATCATTTCAAATTGCATATGATCAAAATTGGATGACAACACTCGTGATGATTGAAAGGTGTCTTATAGTATAATTGTATATAATCAATGTTTATACACACTTATAAAGTGCAGGTACATTATTTAAAAAATATATATATACACACACATACATATATAGCTCTAAATTAGTTAACTTCATATTTATGTATAATTATTAATTAACTTATGTCTTAAGAAATATTTTGTCTTATTTAAATTAAGAACCTCAAATAATTAATCGATAATTACTTGTCTTATTTCAACTTCAATCGAATTTAGCTAATTGATTTGATTTGGCAATATTTAAATTCAATTGACTAAATTCCTAATACAATAGGCCACTCAATTCAGCTAAAATTACAATCGTTTGGCCATATTTTGAATTCTTTATTCTAAAACCCTTATATCCTCATATATCTAGAGTCAATTAGGTCATTTTATAGATTATTATATTTGATTTAATATATTGTGTAGACACGTAATTTTTTATCAAACTTAAGTTTTACATTATTTTTAGTGCTTAAATATTTTTTTTAAATTTAAATTAAATGTTTTAATTTTTATTTTATTTTATTACGTTTATTTTAAATGATTTGAAAAGCACAAAAAATTGAATTGCAATTTTAGGTAAGTTTTATTTTTTCAATTGTTTTAAAAAGAAATAAAAAAATATAATTTTTTTATATGTTTTCTTTTAATTTAGGTTTACTAAATAAGCTAGTAATTTTAATATTTTATTTAATTACATTTTTTAGATTAACTACTTATCTTTTCTTATATTTTCATTAGTTCAAAATAATTAGCTAATTTTTTTATAATTTTTATATAAATTTAATAAATAAATAAAAACCAACCTAAACTACCTCTTACCCCACTACTACACCTACACCATCCTATTTTTCTCCCACTATCCTAATTGTTTACCCACTATCTACCCACACACACAATCATTACCTGTATTAACACAACAATAAATCAAAACTAAAAGAATCAGCAACATACACCTACAGTATCCCAAACCCAGCAAACGACAAAAAGGAACAAAAGGAAAAAAAACTCCTATACTACCATCACACAAAAACACACACAAAAAATAAAGGACGATCAACAAAAACCAAAAAAAAAAAAAATATACACGCAAAATAACAACAACACACGAAAACAAAAATACAATACACACTAACACCAAAAAAAAAATTATGAGCTTTTTAATCGAGTTTCGATCAAGATTTTGCGGTTTTTATTTCTTCATTGGTGGTACTCAACTTCACCTTATCTCTTAATATATTTATGGAAATTGATGTAATTATGTGATAAGTTTTTCTATAGTTTTATTTTATTTATAATTTGATTGAAATGAAGATTGGGTTAAAGTGTTATATCTCTATTTAATGAATGAAGTCTTATATAAGTAAGAATTTTTTTTTCTTTTGTTGTTGTTGTTATTGTTGTTTAATTTTGTCGTGCCCAATCCACTATTTTTGTGACATTGTTGTAGCTTAATGTTCATGTCAATTGTCTATTTTAATTTACATATTTTTAAATAAATGTGATTACCTAATAAACAAACAAATGGGTTATGTTGTTAAACTTGAATTTACTCCATTTTGGATTTGTTGAATCCTTTGATATGAGGATTAATTTATTTAAAAATAGTATCAATCAATATAATAATGGAATGAAAGATTAGTTCTCTGAAATTCACCAAAGTAAGAGTAAGTACTTTTAATACTAGGTGAGTTTTAGGCACGTTAGAAATATTTGTTTAAATTAAGAGATTTTTATTTATTGCCTTAGCAATATCTGTTCTTGGCTTTTGTATTCACCTGCCACATTCATGAGTTATTTTAGGGCTTTTGTATTTAGCAAATGAGAATTACATTGTTCATAACATGCACCTAATTAGCTGACATAACATTTCAATTTTTAGTTAAATGAGCTAGATAAAAAGATTTGAATTTACAAGTATTTATCTGTCAACTTTATGAAAAAAGAGCATTTTGATTGCTTCATTTGTGTAATTTCTTAATCATATTAATTTATTTTATAATTGATGGCCTTTTTCTATTCTGTTCTAAGAAATTGCTTGAGTTTTGTTTTCTAGAACTCTCATCTTTTTTTTTTTGCTACAAAATGGATGAGGCTATTAATTCTAGTTATATGTAGTTTCTCCTTTAATTCACGCATGTTTGATTCAAATGTGAGAATTCCTACATAGATTACATTATATTTTAATAGTTAATAGTTTTCATGAATGATAGAGTTTATGTTGCCATGTAGAGTTGTTTGTGATGATATACTCCATAAACTTTCACTTGTGTTAAACTTGTTATGATAAAATTTATATTGTAAATTAGAAAGTACTAATATATATATATGGAATTGTAATGCAAGGGACAATCCATCCAATAAGCCTTATAAAAGTGGGCAATAGAACATATGAAAGACAAATTGTGTTACATATTTTACTTTTGACTCTAGTATAAATATTTTAATCTAAATTTTTATTTTATTTTCTCTCTCTTTGTACAGGTATAAAGGGTGAGAAATGAATCAAGATTGATTACAAGCTACGTGTTACCATATTATTGATATTTTGGAAAGAATTTTTACTTATATGTCTTTGTATAGGAGTAATATTTAGTATATTTTTTGTTTGATTTTCTTGTCATTGGACATATTTTGCTTTTATTTTAGGAGTTTGTAATGAGATATTATTAATTCAGTATAATTTTAGTTGTTTTTATTGTATGATCATGGGTGAATTTTATGACAAATATTTTTTTCATGAATTAAATTAATTCATCACAAGTTGATTACATTCAGTGACACAAAATGTATTGTCCTAGTACCCCTTTTATTGAATATGAATTATTTTTTTATTTTGTGACAATTGTAATTGTCACTACTTATGATAATATTTAGTGACAATATATGTCTTCGATAAAAGCAACACTTTTAGTGATAAAATGATATATTTAATCACAAAATTATTAACCTTTTTTATAATAATAAATTTGTCTCTAATTTATACATTTAAGGACAAAATATTTTTGTGTATATAAAAAATTAGTCATTAGTGATGATATTGTATTTTTTCAACTACGAAATACCTAAAGCTTTAGAGACATTTGATGTCGTCACTGATTGAACAAAATAATTAGTGATGATTTAATTTTGTCACTAATAATAATATTTTTAGTGACAAAATATACTATTAACTACAAAAAAGTTATACTTTTTATGACAAATAAATTCGTCGCAAATGTTTATGTATTTGGGGGCAATTTTTCTTTTTGTAGTTAATATAATATTTTAGTGACAAAGCACTAAATCGTCTTTGTATACTTTTAGTGACGCACATTTAGTGATGACTGATTGACGAAATTTTTTTTCGTCACACAAGAGTTTTAGTGACAAAATATGATTTATAGATGAAGAAATTATTTGTCCCTGATAATCAAATTTGTTGTAGTCCCAAGTTCTCCAACTTGCAAGGAATTCGTGATTTGGCGAAGGCATTGGTTGAAGCAAATCTTGTAGAGACTTATTCACTTGTTTATTTACTTGTAAAGTTGACTTTGATTTTACATGTTGCTACGGCAACTGTGGAGAGAGCATTTTCGTCAATGAAGCACATAAAAAATGAAGTGCGGAATAGTATCGATAATCAATATTTAAATGATTGTCTAGTGTGTTACATAGAGTGTGATGTATTTATAAATGTTAGTAATGATGTCATTATCGATCATTTTCAGAATATGAAAACTCATCGAGGACAATTATAAATGAATGATGAATATTTATAATATTAGTAAATAATAATATTATTGAAAGTTTTAAATTTGTTAACTTCATGCTTTTAGTGTAGAGTGTGGATTCGTAATATCTTATTATTTATATTTTATTGATTGATTTATGATATATATCGAAAAGATGAATAATTTAATCAAATATAAAATTAATTTAATCGATAAGTTTATTTGGCACCCACGGACTCTAAATCCTGGATCCGCCACTGATTGTAATATGGGGAATAATATATATAATTTATAAATTATATATACAAAATATATTATATATAAATCACAATAATTAATAATATAAAATATTTAAAAATTATATAAAATTTTAATTTTTTTTTATATTTTAATTATGTCACATAAATTAAAATTAAGAGAGTAACATAGGTACAGATTCCATGCATGTCTAGTATATCTCTACTATAT
>JAJOOS010004292.1:0-11696 GCA_029582725.1 Solanum chiquidenum | reverse complement strand
TTTGATTATACCATTGAGTACAAAGCAGGGATTGAAAATAAGGTTGCTAATGCACTTTCAAGGGTTTCTGGTGCAGAACTCTTGGCTTTGATTATTTCCAATAATGACTCTGAATTGTTGCAAGCTATTGAAGATAGTTGGACATCAGACATTGAATTAAAGGAACTGATTGAGAGGTTGCAAGCTGACCCACATACTCATTCACAGTTCACTTGGTATCAAAACAAATTGAGGAGGAAAGGCAGATTAGTTGTTGGCAAGGTGGGACAACTAAGACAAGATATCATCACTTTGTGGCATGCTACACCCCAAGGGGGCCATTCCGGGATTGAGGCTACATTGAAGAGGTTACTTACACTCTTCTATTGGAAAGGAATGAGAAAGGATGTTAAAGTGTTTGTGCAAAAGTGTGATGTGTGCCAGAGAAGTAAAGTTGATCTAGCAGCTTCTCCTGGTCTTTTACAACCCTTACCAATCCCTGAGGTAGTGTGGTCTCAAATCAGCATGGATTTCATTGATGGTTTACCAAAATCCCATGGCTATGAAGTCATACTAGTGGTAGTTGACAGGCTTAGCAAGTATGGCCATTTTATTCCTCTTAAACATCCCTATACCGCTCAGTCTGTAGCTAAGGTTTTCATGGATGTCATAGTCAGACTTCATGGTCTACCTGATAATATCACTAGTGACAGGGATGCTGTGTTTCTCAGTACATTTTGGCAGGAATTATTTTCATTGCAAGGTGTTCAATTGAATCTATCTTCAACATATCATCCCCAAAGTGATGGTCAAACTGAAGTTCTTAATAGGTGCTTGGAGACTTATCTGAGATGTTTTTGTGCTGAAGATGCTAAAGGGTGGTATGATTGCCTACCGATGGCAGAGTTTTGGTACAATACTTGCCATCACTCTGCTATTGAGTTAACTCCTTATGAAGCACTTTATGGCAGACCTCCTCCATTACATTTACCTTACCTGCCAGGGGAGTTCTCATCTGCTGAGGTGGATAATATCCTCATCAATAGAGAACTGAAACTACAATTGTTGAGGCATCATTTGATACGCGCTCAGTTGAGGATGAAACAACAAGCTGACAAACATAGAAGTGACAGAAGTTTTTCAGTTGGTGATTGGGTATACTTCAAGGTCAGGCCTTACAGACAAGTGACTATATCCGAGACTTCTCATCACAAGCTCGCTGCTAAATACTATGGCCCATTCCAGATTATTAGAAAGGTTGGTCCAGTAGCATATACTTTGCTCTTTCCAGATTCTGTGAAGATTCATCCAACAGTACATGTGTCCCTCTTAAAGAAGTGTTAGGAAGTTTCTTCCCTGGTAACCTATCCACCAACCACTGATTTAGAAAATCCCCATTGTTCAGACCCTGAAGCCATATTGCAGCGAAGGATGGTTAAGAAGGGTAATAAGGCAGTGACACAAGTCTTGGTGAAGTGGAAAGATTTGTCGGCAGATGCTGCTACTTGGGAGTACTCGAACATCCTTAAGACCAGATTTCCATCTTTTGATCCTTGAGGACAAGGATCCCTTTGCGGGGGGAGTACTGTTAGTAGATTTCCAAATTAGATGAGTCAGCAAAGTAGTTATACATTTTAGCGGGAAAAATAGTTAAGAACAGCACACAATCAGGAATTTAGTTAGCTTCAGGAAATCAGTTAGCAACAGATTTAACTCAATCTTTTTCAATGTATGCAACTATAAATACTTGTACAAGTCATTGTAAAGATATGAATAGATATATGATGTTTGTCTACATTCAATCTTCTTCAATCATTTCTTCTCTTCCATAATCTGTGGTTATTTTCTCGAAACCTCTCCGATAGGATCCTGAAATAGCCTTGGAATCCTCGAGTTGTAATTAACTCCTGTAATTCAGCTATCAAAGTCTCAATATTGAAACCCATTTAGCCGTAGTTCTTG
Organism: Solanum chiquidenum; assembly: GCA_029582725.1. Lineage (NCBI taxonomy): Eukaryota > Viridiplantae > Streptophyta > Magnoliopsida > Solanales > Solanaceae > Solanum > Solanum chiquidenum. The sequence goes on along the minus strand of JAJOOS010004292.1, from coordinate 9,755 downwards.
ACTTGTTAAAATCCAAGGAGTTTGTTGAAGCCGAGAATATATTGAATGTTGTTGTTGTTACTGATGGTCTGAGGGAACCAGTTTCAAAAATAGCTTCTTTGTTAAGTGAGAATAATGTAAAGTGTAAGGTTATAGGGAAGATGTTTAATATGTTATTTAGTGTTTATGTTAATAACATGAGGTTTAATGAAGCTCTACAAGTTTTTGATTATATGAAAAAAGGGCGCTTTAGAATTGATGATAGAGCTTGTATGGTTTACTTGCTTGCTATGAAAAGGCAAAGGGAATATGATTCGTTGTTCGAGTTTTTCCATAAGATGGTTGAGTTTAATGTGAAAATTACAGTTTATTCGATGACGGTGGTAGTTGATGGATTGTGTAAAATGGGGGAGGTTTGTGAGGCTAGAAAGCTCGTGGATGAAATGGCTAGTAAAAAGGTGAAACCAAGTGATTACACTGATAACATACTGTTACAAGCATATATGAAGATACAAGATTTTGTGCCTGTAAAGAAAATTTTGAAGAAAATGGAGAATGATGGTTTTGATCTCAATCTGACTAGTTATACACTTCTGATTAAAGGATATTCAACTTTTGGCGATCTTGTAGAGGTTGAGAGGTTATTTAAGGAAATAGAAGAGAAGGGTATAGAGCCAAATGTTCATTTATGCACCTCCATGATTAGTGGTTATAGTAAGTTAGGTAATGTTATGAAGGCATTTTCAACATTTGTTGAAATGGTGGAGAGAGGCCTCATTCCTGATGGTCACACATATGGAGCTTTGATAAATGGCTTCTGCAAGACTGGACTAATGCAAGGAGCTGAAGTTTTTCTAAATGAGATGCAAGGCAAGGGCATTAGCATAGATCGGGTCATATTTAATACGATGATTGATGGTTACTGTAAGCAGGGTAATGTGGATGAAGCACTGAGGCTACAGACAATTATGGAGGGTGAAGGACATCAGCCTGATGCAAATGCTTACAATATAATTGCTACGGGACTGCGTAAGCTAGAATTGTATGATGAAGCAAAAATTTTTTTGCTCTCGATGGTGGATCGAGGTGTAGCTCCAGATACAATTAGTTATACAACTTTGATCGATATTTATTGCAAGCAGGGAAATTTTGTGGAAGCAAAAAGGGCACTTATTGAGATGGAAACTAAGGGAATTAAGCCTAACACAGCAACATACACTACACTGGTAGATGGTTATTGCAAGCTGGGAAAAATTGTTGACGCGAAAAGGATACTTAAGCTGATGGAAACTGAGGGAGCTAAGCCTAACACAACAACAAACAGTTGTTGTGCCCTGATAGACGGTTATTACAAGCAGGGAAATTTCATTGAAGCAAAAAGGGTATTTAGTGAGATTGGAACTAAGGGAGTTAAGCCTAACACAGTAACGTACACTGCCCTGATAGATGGTTATTGCAAGGTGTGAAATCCTGCTAAAGCTGAAAAGGTACTTATTGAGATGGAAACTAAGGGAGTTAAGCCTAACACGGTAACGTACACTGCCCTGATAGATGGTTGTTGCAAGGTGGGAAATATTGCTAAAGCAATAAAGGTACTTATTGAGATGGAAACTAAGGGAGTGAAGCCTAACACAGTAACATACACTGCCCTGATAGATGGTTGTTGCAAGGTGGGAAATATTGCTAAAGCAATAAAGGTACTTCTTGAGATGGAAAATAAGGGAGTTAAGCCTAACGCAATTACTTACAATGCCCTGAAGATGGTTATTGTAAGAAAGGTACGATGAAAGAAGGTTTGAGATGGATACTAAGGGAGTTAAACTAACACAATTACTTACAATGCCCTGCAGATGGTTATTGTAAGAAAGGTACGATGAGAGAAGGTTTAAGGATTGTCATGATGTCCCAGATGTCTATGCATACACCTCTTATATTACATCGGGAATGCATATCAGGAAAAATAGATGTTGCTTTGAAACTTTTCATCGAGATTATTATAAAGGGTTTAGCTCCGAATGTGGTGACTTCCACAACGATGATTCTGGCCTATCAAAAGAGGGCAGATCAAATGAAGCCTTCTGATTATACAATCAGATGATAGAGGCAGGCCTAACGCTCGGTGTTGTTACATAGCCTGCACTTGTGGATATACTAACTTGTAAGTCTTTAACTTCACGTAAGTCAGACTTAGCTAATTGGAGGCATAATAGATTGTTTAACACTTCTTCATGGTGTTTTACTTGTGCAAACTGAATTATATGGTGCAGGACATCCTGCAGAAATTCGGTGTGCCTAGCTTGTTACTGCAGATCTTAGTGTTGTCTATGGACATTGTCTACCATAAACTCAAGGTTGATATCGATTTGATCACCCAAGAAAGAGCAAAACTGCAGCTTAGATTTTTGCTGCTTGATTTCATTCATTTAGACAATGATCTAAGAAGACTGGAGATATATAGCCCTATGACATCTGTGAGTATTCAGATGACATTTTTTTTTCCAGCCAACACTTAGTATTCCATTCCTTCATCAAAGTACAAAGGAGGGGGGTGAGACCTTACCTCCGAGAGAACACCAAAAATACATAAACTTCTAAGTAGAATCCTAGAAGGATGTCAAAAAACACACATCTAAAGTACCACTTCTTAAAAAAGATATGACTTAAAAGTCTAAAAAACTTCTTACTATAAAAATAGCATTTATCTTCTTGATCCTGCCTAACTAAGCAGTACCCTCACCTAATATGATACCCTTTAGTCTAACATGGGTCAAATAACCAAGAAGATTGTTTGACCACTCTAGTTCTGAAGGAAGGAAGATTCAACTTGTCCATTTCCAGAGCTCCCCTAGCTTCCTTAGGAAGGTGATTTTTTTGAAGATAAATCATATTCCGGAGGAGAGTAGTCGCATACTTTGCAAGCTTATCTGCAACGGTATTGCCTTCTCTATAGCAGTGAGATTTTTCAATTTGTCTTTCTCTAACTCTGTCTCTAATTTCTTCAATAATGGAAGTTAGCTTCCAGTGAGTTCTACAAATGCCTTGGATCATATGGACAATTATCATGGAGTCCAATTCTACTTTGTAGTTGTACATCCCTTGCCCACAACACCATTGAATCCCATCAAGCAGAGCTCTGGCTTCACTGAAGTTGTTAGTTGAGAATTGCAGGGGATTGGCAAAGGCCATAATCATATCTCCATTTCTTTTTCTAACAATTCCTCCTGCCCCTGCCTTGCCTGTGCTTTTCTTATAGCCTCCATCAGTGTTGAGAATAATATGGTTACCACAACTATTCCATTTCACTGCCCGACTAATAATTCTAGGTCTGTAAGACATAGCAATATTGCAGACAGTAAACCAGTTCCAATATCTTCCATTCTACTGAACTTCTTAGCTATAATCTTGGTCTGGAACAAAATAAGATGAATAATTTTAGCCTTGGATATTGTTTTATTCCCATAATTTTTTGAACATCTTGTTTTCCACAATGCCCAACACACTATACTAGGGGTGATTCTAGTAAGCATTCCATGCACTGCATTGTGGGCTTTGGTTTTCCACCAATTGACAGTTATATGAATGATGCTATTGTTACTAGAATCAATTCCAAGTGGCCTTGAAATCCAGCTCCCTATCCATTTTGCTATCTCTCTTGCAACAAATAAATGATTATATGTCTCCCTGATGGGTGCCCTGCAACAAACACAATCAACATTAATGTTATTTCCAAACTTTGCCAGAGAGTTCCCAAGTGGGAGTTTCCTATTAAAAATTCTCCAAATAAGAAAAGAAATTTTAAAAAGAACAAATTTATTCCAAATAAACTCATAGTGATTAAAGATTTTCCCCTTTTGTCAGAGCTCCTGGAAAGCCGATGCTAAGGTGAATTTTCCACTGGGATGAAGCTTCCATATAGGTTTATCCTTGTTCTCTCCAAAATTTGTATATAGAGATCTGATCTCTTCTACTAGGTGTCTAGGAATTACTTCTTCAAGGGCTTCAAAATCCCACCGGTTATTTTCCCAGAACTCTTTCACTTTTGTGTTCTTTGGCTTTGAGGATTGCACAAGTTGTAGGTAAATAGGTCTACTGGGTAACCATTGATCCCACCAAAACAAAATATTCCCTTCCCCTATCTTCCAAAATATGTGTTATTCCATACTACTTCTAGTATTAAGTAAATTTCTCCAAATAGAAGAATCTTTAGGAATCTTGACTTTAGAGATGGGATTGGATCTTGGGCAATACTTTGCATCAAGAAATTTTGATAGTAGGGATTTATCACTCCTATATCTCCACCATCTCTTGGCACCAAAAGAATCACTGATGTCGTGCAATTTCTTAAACCTCAACCCTCCTTCGTCAAATGGAAAACACATGTTATCCCATGAGCTCCAATGGTATTTGCTTTTACCTTCTTTGGTACCCCAAAAGAAATTTGCAAAGTACATTTCCATTTGGTCCATGATGGTTTTGGGAGGGTCTAGGGCCGCCATAATATACAAAGATTGGGATTGAAGAATATACTTGATAAGTATAGCCCTGCCCCCTACAGATAACATTTTTCCTTGCCACTCTCCTGCTTTTTTCAAAACTTTAGTAACCACGTCAGCAAAATAAGATACCCTTTTCCTTCCTATGTACAATGGGCAACCCAAGTATGTGAAAGGGAATTCAGCATCTTTGAAACCTGTCCATTTTCTAAGTCTTCTCTTAGATCTTCTGTCTGAGCATCCATAAGTGTAGAAGTTAGTCTTGTCTTTATTGATAATTTGTCTAGATGCTAATTGATAGTTGTTAAGCTCTTTCATAACCATCTTAACAGATTGTTTATCCCCAGAGGTAAACAATATCAAATTGTCAGCATAACACAAGTGATTAATCTGTGGACCTTTGTTGTTCATCGAGAAACCTTTGTAATTAGGGCTATTGTTGATACTAGTAAGGTTTCTAGAGAGCATCTCAGCTGCAATAATGAATAAAGTCGGGGATAAGGGATCCCCTTGCTTTACCCCTCTTGACGAACCAAAGAAACCAAATCTAGTACCATTGATGATCACAGAATACCAGTTGTTGGAGATGATTCTGAAAATGATATCAATCACCTTGTCAGAAAATCCAAATTTTCTCATAGCATCCATTAGGAAAGACCAGGACAATCTATCATAAGCTTTGGACATATCGAGCTTTATGACAAGATTTCCTGAATCATCATGATGTTTAATACCATGGATCAATTCTTGAGCCAGAGCCACATTTTCTGTAATGAGTCTGCTTTTAACAAAACATGCTCGATTCTCTGAGATGATCCTCGAAAGAAGTTCAGCAAATCTATTGGCCAATATTTTAGATATGATCTTGTTGGTAACAATAGCCAAACTGATAGGTCTAAATTGAGAAAATCTGATGGGGTCTTGACTTTAGGAATCAAAGCCAGACAAGAGTGAGTAAAACACCTACTCAACTCTGCCCCATTGAAAAAAGAGTGGACATAACTGCAGACATCTAACTTTATGATCTCCCAAGCATTTTGGAAGAAGAGGCAATTATAGCCATCAAGACCTGCCGCACTGTCTGGATTGATTGAGAAGACAGCGTCTCTTATATCTTCTTCTGTAGGGATGCTTAGAATCTTCATGTTGTCTTCTGCGGTGATAGTTGCCTCCATATTTATGAAAATGTTATCATGATCTTGGGTATCTTCCTCAGTGAAAATATCTGAGAAGTGTTCAATAGCAACCTCGGATATTTCAACTTTGCCTTCGATCCATTGACCCTCATTATTTTTAATCCTGGAAATTTGGGTACTTCTCCCCCTCTGCCCATTTCATTCTAGCTTTTTGTTTTAGGTTAGATTCTTCCTTCTTGAGCCACTGATTATACTCAGCTTGGGCCTTGTGCATATTTTCCCTATTGTTGTCTGAGTCATTCTGGTAAAAAAGATCTTCCATTTCTTTGGTGTATTGTTCCATCTGTTGCACTTTGTCAAAAACATTTCCAATGGTGTTTTTTGACCAAAAGCTCAATTTCCTGGAAAGAGCTTTCAGTTTCTGTTGTAACACCCATTGTGCATTACCAACCATTCCTGTTTCCAGACTTCTTTTACAATGTCAATGTAATCCCGCTGATGGATCCAAAAGTTCAGGAATTTAAAATATTTGATAATATCTTGATTGTTGTTGTAATTCCTCATGACCATCCCCATGTGATCTGAACCCGTTCTAGACTTATGGTCAATCCTGATATTCTGAAAGGTGTCCAGCCAACTGTTATTAACCAAGACCCTATCTAGTCTCTTACTAAGCCTCTTCCTTCTTCTCTTTCCATTACACCGTGTAAAAGGGTTTCCTGTGTAACCAGCATCTTGTAAATTACACTCCTCTAGACAATTAAGAAAGTCTAAACTTTTACTCAGTGTATGTGGTTTTCCTCCTTTTTTTTCCTCCGGAGCTAGGATAACATTGAAATCTCCTAGCACTGACCAAGGACCACTAACAATGTTACTCATGTCCTCCAAGCTTCTCCACAACTTCTTTCTCCTGGTAGGAGTCAATTTGGCATAAACTGTAGTAATCCAGAAGTAATTAGCCCCCCTGACTTCCTGCACTTCATGGTAATCTGTTGTTTCTGGTTGGAAATGACTTCACATTCATAGGCATTTTTCCAGAAAAGCCATATTTTTCCATTGCTATTGTGAATAGCATAATCCATTTCTAGAATAATTCGAAAATCTTCTAGTTGATCACTCCTGATAAATGGCTCTTGAATGGCCACAATCTTGATATTGTGATTGATAATGAGTTTCTTTAGTCTTTCTGTAGCCCCTTTGGACTTCATACCCCTTATGTTCCATATTATGATGTTCATCATAATTAAACTATTAGGTAAGGGAACTAACGTGCTAGCTATTAGGAAGTCTAGATTGACCTCCCTTTACCTTCTTCTGTTTGTACTTATTAGCCCTAGGAGATAAACCTTGTTGACTTATCATCGTAGAAGTTTCTTTTGTAACATGATCTACTTCTTTATGCCTTCTGGGAGCAAAAGTTTCAATCAGACTTTCTGCCACTTCCTCATCAGATGAGTTTGACCAATCTTCTTTGTTTTCTTCCTCCTCATATGAAGAGTCTGCTTCCTCTTCTTTGTTGAAAGTATTGCTGATGCTCTGATCTGGATTATCAATCTGCTCATTTGGATGCTTAATACCATCCGCTGGACCTCGTTCCACAACCCAATTATTGGGGTCAACTGTCAGTGGAAACGTGACTTCATTTCCCCATCTATCAATATTACATCCAGCCTTGCTAATTTGATCTTCCTGCTGGTGTTGGTTATTGTTGCTATGACTCTTCTGATTAATATTCTCTTTTGTTGAATTAGTCATGTTCCCTTTGTTTTGATATCCCGTCTCTTTTGCAGTAACAAGATTCAGATATTTTTTTACCTTATTTTCCTTTTTGTTGTCTTTCCTTGTTCCTGTTTTACTTTTCTCATCAGGTGTTTGTTTCAATATTTGCTTAGCCCACATTATCTGTTTCAAGAAGCTATTTGTTGTCACTTGATTCATACTTGCCTTAGCCTTCTTAGTCCCCTTTTTGTTCAGATTCTCCTGTTGTATGACTTCTATGTTGTTGTTGGTGATCTCCTGATCTTTAGAAGTACCAACATGCTTCTTGTTTTGATCTCTTACGTTCATCTCTTTATCGTTCTCTATAGACTTGACTTGTGGTTGCTTTGTAGTAGTCTTTCTTTGCTTCTATTCTTGACTTATCTAAAACCATCTTTTTCTTCTTGTTCAGTTCCCTGATTCTGTTGACTCTTCTCTTTTTCTTCTATAGTATTATTGCTCTGAAGTTCTTTGTTTTTTCTTTCTTTTTCTGCCTCTTGTTGTTCTCTTCTCCTTGCTTCCACTTTACATTTGTCCAAATCGTGTCCTTGCATCTTGCAAGATCTACAAAATGCAGGTACCCCTTCATATTTAAGTTTTTGATCATATCCCTTTCTACCAGCTCCATCTCCTTCTAATCCAACCCAAATGGAGTCCAGTAAAGGTTTCAACAAATCAACTTCTACCCTTACCTTAGCCAAATGAGGTCTAGATTTACCTATAGTTGCCAAATCTTCCTTCAAAGGGGTACCAACTGCTGCCAGTATTTGCTTAAGGTAGTCCCATTTGAATAAATGCAATTTCAATTCCGGTAATAGTACCCAGATAGGAGCTAAAGAGGTCTCTTCATTGGGGTCGAAGTCTGGAGACCACTTGAACATGCGCATAAGAGATCCCGCAATATCCATGAATCTTTTGAAATAAACAGCATTAAAATCCAGTTCATTATTGAAATTTATAAATACATGGCGATAGTCATATGCATCTATTCGAACTTTACCTTTTAGAGGAGTTTGCTCCAAGAATTTCGATCTAATAGTCTGAATTTCCGGCCTCCCCATCGTGAATTTGCCGACCAAAGTTAATTTACATTCATCCGTCATTACTCCGTAATAATCAGAAGCATTAAAAATCATTGCCGGCTCACCGTTATGAGTCGTATGTTTTGATATCATTGGAGCCGTAGATTGTGCCTTTTTCATATTTAGGGCTCCAGAAAATGCCTCTCTGTAAGAGGTTTCTGTACTTCACCATCCTTCACCATCATCGGACCCTTAGTGGGGTCCTTGGGCTGAGTGATAAGCGTCGGTTGACCGGAATCTAGCAGCTCCATAACGGAGGCGCGTCCAGATTGTGGACGAAAGTTACCGTTGATGAGAATTCTAGAGAGAAAGTTACCGTTTTACTATTCAGATGACATTAGAATATAACAACTTGCTATTATTTGAATCAACATACAACCCTTTATAAAAAAAAATAAAAAATTGAATAAACATGAAATATCAACCATGAGATTAAATAACTGTGGGCTTTAAAGATAAATGTTGTTCATTACGAAGTCATGATGGGAATTCACTTGCTTAGTGTGTAATTTCAACTTTTAAGGCATTTGGTTCAAAATGTTCCGCTACATGTTTGTTCTTAAAGCAGTATTGCTTCCTAGGTCGTCCAGTACATAATTCTCTTGAAAATGGAAGAACCAGAACAAAAGAAGTGTGTTACTCTGGAGATGCTGGTGGGGATGTATTACAAATTTTAGGTTTTGTTACTTTTTTGGTTGAGTGGCCTAGCTTCTAATCATTTTTATACGGTTATATCAGAGACCGAAATTTTAGCATGTAATATAGAAGCTGGATCACCTTTTTACTGCGGTCATGTGACTTAACAGTCAGGTACCTTCATTAGGAAGAAGAAGAAAAACAAAGTGACTACCTTGTTCTTTTATCATTTTCTTAGAGCTCCAATACATATAACTTCTCGCATGGTGGGTCAATTTACACCAGAACAAGCATTTTTTAGAAGTCTTTACAAAATTTAGCAAAGACTAGTTTTATCTTGCCTACAATTCGAGATTGACAACTGTTAGAATAGGAATGAGTTTTTACAACCCTATTAGAATAGGAATAGATTTATACAATCCTATTAGAATAGGAATAGATTTATACAATCCTATTAGAATAGGAATAGAAATAGGAATACTAAATAGTATCCTACTTAGTAAATGATTGTATTGTAGTGTCTATAAATAAGGTCTCAATGTAGACACAACAACAATTCAATAATATTATTTTCCTATATTTCTCACATGGTATCAGAGCCAGGCTCATCCCAATTTATTGTTCACCGATGTTGGGCCCCCATTTAGAAGTGTTCACGCTCCAGTTGAGGT